>JARQOD010004652.1:0-53323 GCA_033576555.1 Oophaga sylvatica
GCCTATCCTCCTGACACCCCTCCAGAGCAAGTCTCAAATTAGGTGAGATGGCGGAAAGAACTACACCCTCTTTCAAAATAACAGAAGGATCAGATAACTCAGGAGAGTCCGCAAGGAAGCTCCTCGAGAGGGCATCCGCCTTAACATTCTTAGTGCCAGGAAGAAAGGAAACCACAAAATTAAAATGTGTGAAAAACAAGGCCCACCTGGCCTGTCTAGGATTGAGTCGCTTGGCAGATTCCAGATAAACCAGATTCTTATGGTCAGTAAGGACCACCACCTGATGTTTGGCTCCCTCCAGCCAATGTCTCCACTCTTCAAAAGCCCACTTCATGGCCAATAACTCCCGATTACCCACGTCATAATTACGTTCAGTAGGAGAAAATTTTCGAGAGAAAAAGGCACAAGGGTTACTTTTAGAGGTCTCTGGATCTTTTTGGGACAAAACGGCACCTGCCCCAATTTCAGAGGCATCAACCTCCACCTGAAATGGCAGAGAAACATCAGGCTGCCGTAGAACAGGAGCAGAAGTGAATCTCTGCTTAAGTTCCTGAAATGCAGAGACTGCCT
Source organism: Oophaga sylvatica (assembly GCA_033576555.1). Taxonomy (NCBI): domain Eukaryota; kingdom Metazoa; phylum Chordata; class Amphibia; order Anura; family Dendrobatidae; genus Oophaga; species Oophaga sylvatica. The sequence goes on from JARQOD010004652.1 coordinate 571, forward strand.
CAGGAGGCCAATTCACCACATCAGAACCCTTTTTGGTCAAATCAGTTAATGGTTTAACAATAACCGAGAAATCACCAATAAATTTACGATAAAAATTGGCAAAACCCAAAAATCTTTGAAGAGCCTTTAATGAAGTAGGTTGGACCCAATCACAGATGGCCTGAACCTTGACCGGGTCCATTTCAATAACAGATGGGGACAAAATGAATCCCAGAAATGAGATCCTCTGTACGCCAAAAAGACACTTTGATCCCTTCACATACAGAGCATTCTCTCTCAAATCTGGAATACAGTTCGAACATGTTTCACATGAGAGTCCCAGTCATTAGAAAAAATCAAGATATCATCCAAATAAACAATCAGAAATTTATCCACAAAATCCCTGAAAATGTCATTCATGAAGGACTGGAAGACAGAAGGAGCATTAGTGAGCCCAAAGGGTATTGTGAAATGCCGTCTTCCATTCATCCCCGTGCTTAATGCGAATAAGGTTATATGCCCCCCTGAGGTCAAGCTTGGTAAACCAAGTAGCGTTTTTCACCCTGGAAAACAGTCAGAAATCAAGGGTAACGGGTATTGATATTTCACAGTAATATTGTTCAAAAGACGATAATCAATACACGGCCTTAATGAACCATCCTTTTTGGCCACAAAGAAAAAACCGGCACCTAAGGGTGAAGAGGATGGTCTGATATGACCCTTCTCCAATGACTCCTTGATATAAGACCGCATAGCGTCATGTTCAGGTACAGACAAGTTAAAAAGGTGACCTTTAGGGAATTTACTACCAGGCACTAATTCAATAGCGCAGTCATAGCTCCTATGGGGAGGCAAGGATGCAGATTTACTTTCGCTAAATACATCAGAAAAATCAATCAAAAAGTCAGGAACATCCTGAGCCTGGGGGAGAGCAGAAAAAACAGGAGTGTTGGTATTAACACATTGGCAGCCCCAACTGATTACAGACACAGATTTCCAATCCAAAACAGGATTATGAGACTGTAACCAAGGGAAACCCAGTACGATAATATCATGCAGATTATACAGAACCAAAAATTTGCAGCACTTTTGATGATCAGGTTCAACCCTCATTATCACCTGAGTAGAGAACTGAGGTTTATTCTCAGCCAAAGGGGTAGAATCGATCCCCAGTAGGGGAATAGACTTCTGTAGAGGTATCAAGGGAAACCCACAACGTTTAGCAAAATCATAATCCATCAGGCTAATAGCTGCTCCAGAATCAACGAAAGCCTGAGCAGAAAATGAGGACAGAGAGCATATCAGAGTGACAGTTAATAAAAACTTAGTCTGAACACTACCCAAGACAACTGAGCGTGCAAAACGTCTTCCCCGCTTAGGGCAGACTGAAATAGCATGAGAGGCATCACCACAGTAGAAACACAACCCATTGCGCCTTCGAAACTCATGACGCTGTGCCCCAGACAACACTCTATCACACTGCATGGATTCAGAAGCAGGTTCACAAGGCAACACTATATCACGCATACTTCTCCGCTCACGCAAACGTCTGTCAATTTGAATCGCCAATGACATAGAATCATTGAGACCAGAGGGGACAGGGAATCCCACCATAACATCCTCCACACTATCTGACAGACCCTTCCGAAAAAGGGCCGCCAAAGCGTCGTCATTCCACTTGGTCAGGACTGCCCACCTAAGGAATCTCTGACAGTATAACTCAGCGTCATCAAGCCCCTGATTTAATGCCAACAAGGCTTTTTCAGCTTGATCAGTAACATTAGGCTCACCGTACAATAACCCCAAAGCCTGAAAAAATGCATCAACATCACTCAAAACAGGATCCCCAGGTGTCAGGGAAAAAGCCCAATCCTGAGGATCGCCGCGCAGGAGAGAGATGACAATTTGAACCTGCTGCGCTGCGTTCCCTGAGGACTTAGATTTTAAGGCAAAAAACAATTTACAATTATTTTTGAAATTCTGAAACTTAGCTCGATCCCCTAAAAACAAATCTGGCATGGGAATCCTAGGTTCCACAACAGGCAACCTAGCAAGATATGCAGCAATACTCTGAACCTCAGTGGCAAGCTGATCCACACGGCCAGACAACTGTGCAAACTCCATTGAGAGAAAAAATCCTCCCCAGCACCCAGAGATACAGAGGGAAAAAAAAAATGCAACAAACAGAAAAATATCTCTGACAACTCTGACAACCGTTTTTTCTTTCACAAATTTTTTCCCTTCTGTGAGTACCATACAATTTTAAATTTTGGGCCGGTGATACTGTTATGTTTCGGTAGCTGAGGAGTGCAGGCAAAAAAGGCAATACACCAGAGCAGTTGGAATCTATGAGATTGCAGTACCCTGACTAACCACAACAACTAGAGGCAGCCGTGGAGCGTTCCTACATTGGTCCTAGACGCCTCGTCAGAGCCTGAGAAACTAACTACACCTAAAGATAGATATAGGAAAGCTATCTGCCCCGGAGCAGAACCCCAAAGATAATAGAAAGCCCCCAAACATGTAATGGCGGTTAGACAAGAAGAAATACTGACACAGACAGAAAATAGTATGAGCAAACGTTGGGGCCCAAACTAACTAAATAGAAAAGGATAGGAAGGGTACTTACTGCAATCCCAGAAAACCCTGAAAAGCACCAACTCTACTAATTTCAAAAACACCTGAGATCACACGACCTCTACCACCTAAATTAGTTCTCTGGTGTAACAAAATCAAAACAGCAGCCACTGAAAAAACTGGAAAAAGCAAAAGTACAAACATCAGTGGCTGAACTAAACTGAGAGGGCAAAAGCCCCCGGAGGGACCCTGAAGGCCCCCACAGAAGTGCAGGACAAAATGCAAAAATCAAGCACAAAAACAAAAAGAAGAAAATGTCTTATCTGTTAGCAGGAGATGCAGACACGACACAGCAGGCTACAAGGGAAACAAGAATCAAGGATAGAGACCAGAACAATTGATCACCGGCAACCCTGATGGGAAGGTGACTCCCTTATATAAGACCAGTCAGTAACACCTGATTCCCAATCCTCACAATCTTCACAATCTTCACTGGACAGACCAGTACCGCTTGTAACCACCAGAGGGAGCCTCTGCTCAGAACTCATCTCAAGCCCATTCACAACAAGTGCAGTTTCCTTTATCTGAGCTGTGTAGGTACAGTCCGGGGCTCAGGTTACAGATGGTGTGAAATCTTGTAGAACTCCTAAAGTGGACCCGCTGGGCCGCAACAACGAACCTTCCCTGGGCAAGCTGACCTGGTGAACCACCCCCTATACAGGGAGAGTATGGGGCAGGCCCGAGGGAGACTATAGCCGCGACAACTGGTACCCAGGGAAGGACATTAGGAGACACAAGTGGGAGACGGAAGGATTAACAAAGAGACGGGCATGGCCGAGGTACTAGCGTGTGAGAACGGCAAAAATACAGACAAGACTGCACGGCTGAAACACAGGCAAGGGTGAGATACTGGCAGGGAGAGCACAGCTGAGACACAGGCAGGAGTGAGACACTGGCAGGTAGGCACGGCGGTTCCACAGGCAGGGAGGCACTAAGAGAGAATAGAGAGAGGACCTGAATAACGAGCTAAACACAATAGATCATCAGGCAAGGCTCGGGGGAAGAGGCTTGCCTGATATGCAGAGCATGCCACGTGACTACTGGGTCAGAGTCCTCCAGATCATGGAGAGGACGGAAGGAGCAGTGGAGTTACACCATAGGAGAGATGCACCGCTGAGAGGCACGCACCCGACGAGAAGCAGGGGCAGAGTGCAAACCCGGAAGACAGGACGCCGGGAGATGCGCAGCAGCTCCAGGAGCGCACCGGGGTGCTGCGGCCCGGTAAGTATACCGGAGATCGGGAGGCGGCAGCGTGACAGTACCCCCCTTTCCACACCCCCTCCTCCTAAGGCTAGAAAGAAACTTAGCCAAGATTCGAGGAGCTTGGATGTTCTCCCGAGGCTACCAAGATCTCTCCTCAGGACCAAAGTTTTTCAATTGATTAAAAAGAAGGTTTTTCCTCGAACCTTTTTCATAGCAAGAATGTTTTAACTTCAAAGACATCCGTCGCGGAAACAGGCTGAGGCGAAAGATCAGTGGAGGCATGAAACTGATTAAGAATAACTGGTTTTAGGAGAGACACACGGAATGAATTGGGGATACGAAGAGAGGCGGTAGCTTCAACTTATAGGCGACATTATTAATGCGGGCCAGGACCTCGAAAGGTCTGATGTACCGGGGACAAATTTGTATGAGGGGATCTTAAGGTGAACGAACTTAGAGGATAACCACACCTTATCACAAGGATGGTACAGAGGAGAATCCAGGCGCCTTTTGTCGGCATTTCTCTTTATTTTGTCACATGCCCTTTCAATTGCGGTCTTGGTCTCCTGCCAGTCCCTGGAGAACTCCTCGGACAGAACATTAGCCACCGGCACACCCGAGACAGGAGGTACCGGAAAAGGCACGCAAGGATGTTGCCGTAGAAAACAAAAAAAGGTGACGTGGAAGAGGATTCACTGGTGTGATTGTTGTAAGCAAATTCTGCCCAAGGAAGCAAGCTGGACCAGTCATTCTGATGGACATTAGAAAAATGACAGAGATAGGTCACCAGGATCTGATTCGTATGCTCCACCTGACCGTTGGTTTGAGGATGGTAGGCGGAAGAAAAGTCTAGCGTAACATTCATAAGCTTGCATAGGGCTCTCCAGAGTCGGGAGGTGAACTGGACTCCTCTGTCAGAAACTATATGTTGAGGAAGGCCATGGATCCGAAAAATATGGTTGATGAAGACTTTGGCCAACTTGGGTGCAGAGGGCAACCCTGGCAAAGAGATGAAATGAGCCATCTTGGAAAATCGATCCACATCCACGAAGATCACTGTGCAGCCAGAGGACCAAAGTAAAATCAGTAATAAAGTCGACTGCAATGTGCTGCCATGGAGCCAAAGGAACTGGAAGTGGGTGTAGGAGACCAGCGAGTAGCTGCCTAGGAACCTTGTTCTTAGCACAAGATGGACAGGAGGCTATAAAACTTTGAATATCTTGGCGCATGGTGGGCCACCAATAATAACGAGACACGAGAGTGAGAGTCTTTTTAAGGCCGACATGGCCTGCGAGTTTTGAGGCATGTCCCCAGTTTAAGACTCGGCTCCTATTGTTCACTGGAACGAAAGTCTTACCCAGAGGTAGAAAAGTTAGACTGACAGGAGCTACCATGATAACCTTGGAAGGGTCCATGATGTGCATAGGTTCCTCTTCGGTTACGGCAGACAGAAGGGACCTGGACAAAGTATCAGCCTTGAGGTTCTTATCACCGGGACGGAAATGGAGTTCAAAATCGAAACGGGCAAAGAACAGAGACCACCTGGCCTACATGGGATTAAGTCTTTGTGCCATCTGGATGTACGCTAGGTTTTATGGTCCGTCTAGATCTTAAAGGGGTGTACAGCTCCCTCCAATAAGTATCGCCACTCCTCCAAGGCCAGCTTGATGGCCAACAGCTCCCTGTCACCAATGGAATAGTTCCGTTCTGAGGAGGAGAACGTTTTGGAAAAGAAGCCGCAGACCAGTTGTCCAGAGGAAGATCTTTGGGAAAGTACCACACCGGCCACTTCTAGAACAAAGGGTTTGTTAGACTCAGACGATGGAGTACAGGCGCCGTAGCAAAAGCTTATTTTAAGGACCAGAAGGTGTTTTCAGCCTCAGAGGACCAGACATCAGGATTGGCCCCTTTTCGGATCAGGGAGGAAATTGGACCGGTCAAGGAGGAAAAGTGTGGGATAAACTGCTGGTAGCAATTTGCGAAACCAAGGAATTGCTGAATCGCCTTAACAACATGGGGACGCGGCCAGTTGAGCACAGCGGACACCTTTCCCGGGTCCATGTGTAAGGCCGAATCAGAGATGATGTAGCCCAAAAATGGAAGGGATGACTATTCGAAGGTGCATTTCTCCAGCTTAGCATACAGATGATTCTCCCTCAGACGCAGCAGTACTTGGCGGACGTCTTTTCTATGAGTAGCCAGATCCGGGGAAAACACGATAATATCGTCCAGGTTTACTACCACACAGGAGTACAGTAGATCCTGAAAAACATCATTCAAAAACTCCTGGAACACCACGGGGGCATTGCATAAGCCAAAGGGCATCACCAAATACTCATAGTGTCGGTCTCAGGTGTTAAAAGCGGTCTTCCACTCATCTCCGGGACGAATCCGGATCAGATTGTAGGCCCCACGAAGGTCCAAATTGGTAAATATTCGTGCTCCCCGTAGAAAAATATTTAGAATTGAGAGTCCTCAGTGGTTGATACCTTTTAATGCTAACTGAAAAAGATGGTAACAAATTGCCAGCTTTCGAGACTACTCAGGTCTCTTCATCAGGCAAAGACTAATACAAAATCTTCAGATTTTGTATGTCTTTGCCTGATGAAGAGACCTGAGTAGTCTCGAAAGCTGGCAATTTGTTACCATCTTTTCAGTTAGCCATTAAAAGGTATCAACCACTGAGGACTCTCAATTCTAAATATTTTTCTATCTACTGGCTAACAGGGTACAAAGATATACATCTTTACTGATCCCTGTAGTCGTTCGAAAAGCTCCGGAATGAGAGGGAGCGGATATTTGTTCTTAATGGTGATATTGTTGAAACCCCGGTAATCAATGCAGGGACTGAGGGAACCATCCTTCTTCTTGGCGAAGAAGAAACCCACGCCTGCGGGCGAAGAGAATTTACGAATAAAGCCCTTGACCAGATTCTCCCAGACATACAGTACTCGGACATGGCTTGGGTCTCGGCAGGAGACAATGGCATGAGGTTGATCGGGCAATCGTACGGACGATGCGAAGGCAGGCTCTCTGCGTCCATCTTGTTGAAGACGTCCGCAAAGGACCAGTAGGCCGAAGTCAGATCTACAGGTACCAAAGTTGGCTGAGAAAAGTTACAGGCTGGACTGGAAGCAAGCACTTTTTCTGGCAGGACTGTCCCCAGCGCAGGAAGTCATCAGACCGCCAATCCAGAATGGGCTTGTGAGCTCTTAACCAAGGAAGTCCCAAAAGGAATGTATGGGACAATGAGGGCAGGACGTAGAAGGCAATCTTCTCCCGATGCAAGGCTCCGACCTGTAGCTCCACCTCCTCGGTGACATGAGTAATGGTCTCCCGCAAAAGCTTGCTGTCTACCGAAGCTATCTGCCGAGGAGTCTCCAAGGACCTGACAGGAATCGAAATTTACTGACCGCCTCGAGCTGAATGAAGTTTCCTGCCACACCTGAATCTATGTAAGCCACTTCAGAAAAATGACTGGAGCCCAAAATCAATAGAACAGAGAGGGTTAAGGGCAGAGAGGAATTGCAAACAACTAGGGAGGCCTCTCTTACCTATCCTAGGTGGAGGCATTTCCTGGCCTCTCTGGACAAGAACGCAGTAGGTGCGAAGCACTGCCACAGTAAAAGCAGAGTCCTTGAGCGATCCTCTCTTTTTGGCGCTGTCACAGCGGCTTGAGTCGATCCACTTGCATGGGTTCTGGTGCAGAGACCGCTGGAGCAGACACGGGTCGTGCACAGGAGGGGCTGCGTGAAGCCAAGGATAGATGGGGAAGTCTCTCTCTGAAAGCCTTGCAGGAACGCTCCAGGAAGCGGAGATCAGTGCAAGTTGCCAACGAGATGAGATCCTCCAAAGAAGTTGGTGTGTCCTGGCCCGCCAATTCATACTTGATTCGAGTAGACAAAACTCGCCATAAAGCCCCTACCAAGGCCTCATTATTCCAACCCAACTCAGATGACACAAAGTGCAGAATCGGATGGCGTATTCGCCAACAAGAGAGAACCCTGGTGGAGGTTAAACAGGGATTCGGTAGTAGAAGCTAAACGGCCAGGCTCATCAAAAACCCTACGAAAAGTATCCAAAAAAGTCTGGATACTAGAGACGATAGGGTCGTCACGCTCCCACAAGGGGTTCACCCAAGCTAAATCCTCCCCTCGAGATGGGACACAATAAATGCCACTTTGGCTCTGTCAATAAGGTATTATTGAGGCAAAAGCTTAAAATGAAGGTGGCACTGATTCAAAAACCCTCTGCACAATTTGGGATCTCCGCTATGCCTAGGCGGTTTCCCCAAATGTGACGAAGGGTGAGGGGCAGGGTCACGAGGTGGGACAGAGGCAGTGGCGGACGACTGGAGAGAGAGAAGGCGGTCATCCACGGATGCCATGTTGTGGAGAATATGGGCCTGAGTATCGCGCTGTTTGGCTAACTCCTGTTGGAGGCATGATAGCAAGGAGGCGTTCCCAAGTTCAGAGGTTTGTAAAGCGGACAGCAGGGTGTCCATGGATTTCATAAAAGTCATAATGCGAGTTTGGTTCTCCCACAAAAAGAGCAACTCCTTTTGAGTTGCGGCCAAGGCACCAGTGGGGTCCATGGCCTGATGATACTGTGAGAACTTGTAGAACTCCTAAAGTGAACCCGCTGGGCCGCAACAACGAGCCTCCCCAGGGTGAGCTGACCTGTTGAACCAACCCCTATACAGGGAGCGTATGGGGCAGGCCCGAGGAAAACTATCGCCGCGACAGCTGGTACCCAGGGACGGACAGTAGGAGCCACAAGTGGGAGACAGAAGGATTAACAAAGAGACGGGCACGGCCGAAGTACTGGCATGTGGGCACGGCAAAAATACGAACAAGACTGCACGGCTGAAACACAGGCAAGGGTGAGATACTGGCAGGGAGAGCACGGCTGAGACACAGGCAGGAGTAAGACACTGGCAGGAAGGCACGGCGGTTCCACAGGCAGGGAGATACTAAGAGAGAGAAGAGAGAGGACCTGAATAACGAGCTAAACACAATAGATCATCAGGCAAGGCTTGGGGAAGAGGCTTGCCTGATATGCAGAGCGCGCCACAGGACTTCCGGGTCAGAGTCCTCCAGATCATGGGGAGAATGGAAGGAGCAGCAGAGTTACACCATAGGAGAGGTCTGCGTGCGCCGCTGAGAGGAACGCACGTGCACCCAATGAGAACCAGGGGCCGAGTGGTAACCCGAAGATCGGGAGGCGGCAGCGTGACAGTTGGTTCTGGAGTGGGTCAGCCTGAAATCAATTTGTGAATCTCCTTATTCAGTTGGGTTGTGAGGCCTCCTTTCTAGCGCTATTCTCTGAGGTACTTGCTGCTGTAAACTCTATTCAAGTGTCATGGGTGTATCGCCACGAAGATCGTCGCGATTACACATTCTGACTTCTCGCAGCTGAGTTGCTGGTGCTTTGTGTTTGGCAATGAGGGAGTTAATTCTACCTAGCTCTGTGCTAAGACTAGGTCCAGCCCCGCCCGGCTGCAGTTGATTATGCACTAATTAGCTCCCTTCATATACCTGCCAGTTTGCTTGGGAGATGTCGGTGAAAGCATTCATTCTGACCAGCAGAGCGGATCGTTTCTGAGAAGACTTAAGCTAAGAGTGCCTGTTGTGGTTAATCCTCTCCTCGCTTATTGTTTATCTCCTTAACCTTTTGTGTTCCCTCTGTGTTGTAGTTTTTGTATGCAAGGCAGTGTTTACTTTACCCCTTGTCTGTCTCATGTGTCTAATACTGTTAGTAAGCTGTGATCTGCCCATTCCCTTTGGTGGTAATCAGGGTCCTTCTCAGGACTGGATTACAGTGGTCAGGGATCTACAGGAGACAGGGTTAGGCTGGCGGCCTGGACCTCTGTACCATTAACAGTACCTCCAGGTAGAGGGACTAGTCAGGACCCCAGTTTAGGGTCAGCATAGACCCCGGTCCACCTCTATCCTGAGACAGCGTGACATTTTCACCGACCATACTAAAGATTCTCCCCAGCCACCATGGATCCAGTAGCCCATTTAGCTCAGCAGTTGCAGAGTTTGTCCATGGAGCTGACGGACGTTAAATCCAAGGTTTTGTACCCCCGGGAGCAAGCCAGATCTGAACCTAAAGTGGCTCTCCCGGACAGGTTTACTGGTGGGCGGGACAAGTTTTTTACTTTCCGGGAAGCATGTAAATTGTATTTTCGGCTGCGGCCGCGGTCGTCGGGGAGTGAGGATCAGAGGGTGGGAATTGTCATCTCGCTCTTTCAAGGGGACCCTCAATCCTGGGCGTTCTCTCTCCCCCCCGGGCTCTCCGGCTCTCCAGTCAGTGGACCGATTTTTTACAGCCCTGGGTCTGTTATATGATGACCCGATCGGGTCTCCCTTGCTGAAATGAAGTTACGTAGGATACAGCAGGGAGATCGTCCGGCGGAGGAATTTTCTTCAGAGTTCCGTAGGTGGGCCACGGATACTCAGTGGAATGACCCGGCTCTTAGGAGCCAGTTTTGTCAAGGTTTATCTGATAAATTAAAAGATGTGTTGGCTCAGTATGATCCTCCCCGTCACTGGAGGCCGCTATGGCTCTTGCAATTCGCATTGATAGACGGCTTCGGGAGAGGTGTGGGGTAACTCCGCCCCATGTGATGACTCCACCTCCTTCTAAAGTCCCTAATATTGAGGTTCCCCTGGTTTGTTCCGAGGAACCTATGCAGTTGGGAGGGACATCATACCGAGGGAGGGGGTCGGCGGTACGTCGCAAAACAAGAAGGTGTTTCTTCTGCGGGAGAAAGGGACATTTTATTGAGGGTGTCCATCCCGTACTGCACTGAGCAAGAAGTCGCCGGAAAACTATTAATCCCAGGTTGTGTGGTGGACGGCAATCTGGGAGTATGTATTTCGTCCCCAAGTCCGTCTCAGTTTCTCGTACCAGCGGAGGTGGTGGTAGGTACGAGAGCTGAGAGGATTTCTGTTCTTCTGGATAGTGGGGCCGGGGCTAATCTGGTGGACGCTCATTTTGCCCAGGTTCAAGGTATGCAACTGAGTGTACTAGCCAAACCTATCCCCATATTCTTTATCGACGCCAGGCCTCTCGGTCAAGGTAGCTTTTTGCAAGCCGTACATAACATTGACCTTCGAGTGGGGGCAATACATAAAGAACTATTGTCTTGTTATGTGTTGGAGGGTCTCCCCACTCCTATTGTGTTGGGTCTTCCTTGGTTAACTAAACATAACCCAGTTATTAATTGGCAAACCAGAGAGATAAGCCAGTGGGGTGAATTTTGCAATAGTAACTGCATGAACACGGTCATCAGTGCGGTCGTGCCTAGAACCTTACCTCCTTTTCTGGAGGACTTTGAGGATGTGTTCTCAGAGGAGGGGTGTCAAGAATTACCTCCTCATCGCGAGTATGACTGTTCTATAAAATTGCTTCCTGATGCTAAGTTACCTAAATCTAGGTTATATAACCTTTCTGGTCCTGAGAGGCAGGCTATGAAGGACTATATTTCGGAAAGTCTGGCCAAGGGGCATATTAGACCTTCATCTTCCCCAGTGGCCGCGGGGTTCTTCTTTGTGAAGAAAAAAGATGGAGGCCTACGCCCTTGCCTGGATTTCCGTGAGCTTAATCGGATTACGGTCCGAGATCCGTATCCGCTCCCACTTATTCCTGATCTCTTCAATCAGATTGTGGGCGCCAAATGGTTCTCTAAGTTGGATCTCAGGGGGGCGTATAATCTGATTAGGATAAAGGAGGGGGATGAGTGGAAGCGGCGTTTAACACTCCGGAGGGACATTATGAGAACCTTGTCATGCCTTTTGGTCTGACTACTGCCCCGGCGGTGTTTCAACATTTTGTTAATGACATCTTTCGCCACCTTGTGGGACAGTTTGTGGTCGTTTATTTAGATGACATCTTAATTTACTCGCCGGATCTTGTGTCTCATCAGGAGCATGTGAGACAGGTGTTGCAGATCTTGCGAGACAATAAACTGTACGCCAAATGGGAAAAATGTGTATTCGCCGTACAGGAACTTCAGTTTTTGGTTTCCTGGTATCAGCTTCCGGTTTCTGTATGGACCCTGGGAAAGTAAGAGCTGTGCTTGAATGGGATCGGCCAGAGGATCTTAAAGCACTGCAGCGTTTCCTGGGGTTTGCTAACTACTACCGGAAGTTTATTCGTAATTTCTCATCTGTTGTCAAACCTCTCACTGACATGACTAAAAAAGGGACGGATTTTTCTAGGTGGTCTGACAAAGCTTGTCAAGCATTTTCCTCCTTGAAAAAATGTTTTGCTTCGGCACCCATACTCATTTAACCAGATGCATCACAACCGTTCATTGTGGAGGTAGACGCATCTGACGTAGGGGTGGGTGCGGTATTATCTCAAGGTCCGTCTCCTGGTAAATGGCATCCGTGCGCCTTCTTCTCTAAAAAATTGTCGTCCGCCGAGAGGAATTATGATGTAGGCAATAGGGAACTCTTGGCCATTAAGTTGGCTTTTGAGGAATGGCGTCACTTTTTGGAGGGGGCAGTCCACCCGGTCACCGTCATTACTGATCACAAGAACCTGCTGTATCTAGAATCGGCAAAACGTCTGAATTCCAGACAAGCTAGATGGTCGTTGTTTTTTACCAGGTTTAATTTTGTCATCACATATCGTCCTGGGTCAAAAAATGTAAAGGCTGATGCCTTATCTCGTAGTTTCCCAGGGGCCGGGAAGACGGATGACCCGGTTCCTATTCTTCAGGAGGGAGTTGTTGTGTCGGCTGTATGCTCTGAGCTTGAGGAGGAGGTATTGGAGGCTCAGGGGGACGCCCCTGTAGGACCTCCAGGGAGACTGTTTGTTCCAGATCAGTTAAGACAAAAGGTTATCGAGGCACATCATAATTCTGCTTTGGCAGGACACCCAGGGAGTAAAGCAACTGTGGATCTCCTTTCACGCCGGTTTTGGTGGCCTAACTTAAATAAAGAGGTGGTAACTTTTGTCGCGTCCTGCGAGGTTTGTGCGCGCTCTAAGACCCCACATACCCGTCCTTCTGGGGCCCTCTTACCTTTGAAAATCCCGGAGCGTCCATGGACTCATCTGTCAATGGACTTCATTACGGACCTCCCTCCGTCGTCAAGGAAAACTGTCATACTAGTTGTAGTTGACAGGTTCAGTAAGATGGCACATTTTATTGCTCTTCCTGCTCTTCCTAATGCTAAAACTCTGGCGCAGGTGTTCATTGGGGAGATTGTGAGACTTCATGGGTTGCCTTCTGATGTGGTGTCAGATCAGGGGTCTCAGTTTGTGTCCAAGTTCTGGAAGGCATTTTGTTCACGTCGGGGGATGCAATTATCATTTTCCTCGGCTTTTCATCCGCAGACCAAAGGTCAGACAGAGCGTCTGAATCAGAGTCTAGAGACTAGTGTTGAGCGATATTGCTCGATATCTAAAAATATCGTATCGAAATTGTATCGCCGATAGCACTAAATTATCGTCGATATCCGATTTCGATACCGGAAGTCCCATGTAAGTCTATGGGAACAAAATATCGCAACAAAAAAAAACCCTTTCTTTCGTTGTAAACACAAAATATACACACATAGAATACATATATATATATATATATATATATATACATGTCATTGTGACATATATATATACATATATTTATAGTTTATACACTTCTACATAGTAAAATCGACTCTAATTCAATTGCCGGGTAAAGACGTGACATACCCCATAGAAGTCGACGGGCTCGGTGCCGAGTACCCCGAAAACCTCTGTCTCTGTGCGACTCAACTTGGGCGTCACGAACAGGATTCTGTAGCTCGCTATAAGCGAGTCCTGTGTGCCTGAATTGCACTGGTTTTGTGCTTGAGAATTGCTAAAATCATCAGAGAATGTATTTGCCATTTTTCCGCCATATCTGCGTCACGACGAGGCACTGGTGAAGAAGAAGGGCGTGCTCTTCGTGGGTGTCACTCACTCAGTGGCGTGAAAACGATGGCCGCCCACTGTAAATGGTACTGCAATGTAACATCGTGCCCCACAGCTCTGGAGTTCCGCCTCCTCATCCTCCTCAGTGTGCGGAAACTAACACGAAGGTCCCGCCTCCCTACAAAAGAGGGGCCCTCTCCAAATATGACACATGTGACTTGGCAGAGATGGCTAATGGACACGACGAGCAGAAGTGGGAAGGGATGGAGCAGTCAGAGCTCTCCCCCCACGGAAGCGACCCGATCGCCACAGAATCACCGTTGGGCACCCGGCCTGTAAACCCTCCTACGCTGCAAGAAGCGGCGGATACCCTAAGAGGCCTGGCCCGGCACCGGGAGGAGGTCGCCAGGATGGAAGCCAGCTGGCGTGCCCTAAAAATAAACTTGGAGCGGCGCCAATCCCTCTTACCTGAAGTGTCTGTACCGGAAGGTGAGGCACCCGTTCTAGTAGAGGAGTCCTTGCAATGTGATCCGGTTGACGTTGTCGCAGTGGAGGCACCCGTTCCTGCAAAAACCGCAGCACCGTCAGCAGCACCCCAGATCCCGCTGTCTGCCCCCGTCGCTGAGACAGAAGAAGCGACACCCGTCCTCATGGAGGAGGCCGCGCAGGCACCAGAGCACTACCTGCCTGTACCGGAGCCCCGACTGTCATCTGATTTAGAGCCGTCTGCTTCCTCCGCAGGGGAGCGCCGCCAGGACTGGGGGGCGACAGGAGAGCTGCCGCAAACCAGACACTGTAAGCTGCAGTGGAGTGGTGGAGACATGGAGCAGCTGGTGGAGGAGAATTTCAACCGGCGGCAGGAGGAAGAGTGGAGACGTTGGGAGCGGGAAGCAGAGCGACAAAGGGAGCAGCGAGAAACCCTAAAACTTCGCCAACGTCACCTGGAGAAGGACCGGGCAGATAAGGACCGGATGAGAAAGGATAAAGGAACCCTGAGTGAGCCGCGGCGTAAGGGTGCAGTACGGAGCTTTAAATTGAAAGGTGGTTGGGCTTCATCAAGGAGCCTGGACTTTATTTAGAAGTCTTTGTGACCCGGCGGGACATGGAGGCTCACCTCCCAGAAGGACACCCGGGGAGGGACCTGTTGCCAGGAGACTTGGTGACTTACACCCGACACTGGGGTTACAATGGGTGTACGCCCTAAATGTTACCAGGTGCGACCCCTACTCCCCAGTGTGTCAGGAACCTGTGAGACCCTCGAAGCCTTCAGCCTCCCACATCCAGGCCTCTGCAAAAGTGCCCACCCCACGCCGTAAATCTCCCCAGCCTCCCTCAGTGGTCTCCTCAGCAGCCCCAGCTATGGACATGATAAGTATAGCTGGCCCGTACCCGGCGCCTGTTAAGCACCCTGGGGTTCGTACAGTCCGGGACATAGGGCTCCAGACCCGGAGGGAGATGAAAGAGGTGGCCACACAGACCCAGATAGCGGGTCACGACGTCACTGTACAGGCCACACGACGTCATCAGGTCCTGGTGGTCCTTGGTGCCTCGGATGTTTGGCAATCTCAAGAAGAGTACCAGGTGGTACCTGGAAGAGGCCAGCCAAAGAAGTCTAAATAACCCGGACAGGGTCCCTGTATGTAAATAGTTAACTTGTTTATGTACCCGGACGGGTGAATGTTCCTAAAAAAGTTTTTTAATTTAATAAAAAAAAAAAAACACAGTTTTCATTTCTTTTATTACTGTCTCATCCTGCGACGCCATCGATCTCCTGTAAAAAAATGAAAAAAAAAAAAAAGTATACCACCTGACCGACGCAGTCCATAGTAACGAGTGTCCCACGACGATCCAGCTTTGCTACATCAGAATGACAGGCAGAGCCTGTCATCCCGGCGCAGCACAGCTGATTACCTGCTTCCCCGGCGGTGACGTCATTGGACTGACTGCTTTACGGCTGGGATTACCCTGCAGTCACTGCAGTTATCGCGAAAAACTGCATGTGACCGCCAGGGAGAAGATAATGGCGGCCATCAAGCAGTCCAGGACGTGACCGCCGGAGATCTTCTGCCAGGTAAGTGCCGCTGACTCCTGACAGACCCGACCGACGGACACTCACAGTGACAGTGACAAATCCGATTCCGGTATTCGATAAGACGAAAATATCGAAACGAATTATCGAAAGGCCGATAGAGCTAATATCGGCCGATAGCCGATATTTGCATTATCGTATCGCTCAACACTACTAGAGACATATCTTCGGTGTTTTGTCTCAGAGAACCAGGAGGACTGGTCTTCTTTCTTGCCTCTGGCAGAGTTCGCTCTTAACAATAGGCGGAGCGAGTCCACTGGTAAGTCCCCATTTTTTGGGGCATATGGTTTTCACCCCCAGTTTTGTACTTTCAATGGGGGAGCCCTTCTGGGGTTCCTGAGGAGGAACGATTCTCGTCGTCACTTGCTTCAGTGTGGAGAGGAGTGCTGAATAATCTGAGTGATATGGGGAACCGTTACAAACGTATGGCTGATAGGAGGAGAGTGTCTGGTCTGGACCTTAGTGTGAACGATCTGGTATGGTTGTCTACCAAGAATATAAAACTCAAGGTTCCCTCCTGGAAACTGGGTCCCAGGTTCATCGGGCCGTACAGGATCAGTTCTATAATTAATCCTGTGGCATTTCGTCTGGACCTCCCTCCTACGTTTAAAATCCACAATGTGTTCCACAAATCGTTGCTTAAGAGGTACGTGGCACCAGTTATACCGTCACCTCTACCTCCTCCTCCAGTGGTGGTCAATGGTAACTTGGAATTTCAGGTGTCGAAGATCATTGACTCACGTCGGAATCGCCGGTCCCTTCAGTACTTGGTTCATTGGAAGGGGTATGGTCCTGAGGAGAGGACGTGGGTTCCTGCGTCTGATATTAACGCAGATTGTTTGGTTCGGACCTTCCACACAACTCACCCGGACAGACCTGGCCCTGAGGGTCCGGAGGCCCCTCGTATAAGGGGGGGTACTGTCATGGGTGTATCGCCACGAAGATCGTCGCGATTACACATTCTGACTTCTCGCAGCTGAGTTGCTGGTGCTTTGTGTTTGGCAATGAGGGAGTTAATTCTACCTAGCTCTGTGCTAAGACTAGGTCCAGCCCCGCCCGGCTGCAGTTGATTATGCACTAATTAGCTCCCTTCATATACCTGCCAGTTTGCTTGGGAGATGTCGGTGAAAGCATTCATTCTGACCAGCAGAGCGGATCGTTTCTGAGAAGACTTAAGCTAAGAGTGCCTGTTGTGGTTAATCCTCTCCTCGCTTATTGTTTATCTCCTTAACCTTTTTTGTTCTCTCTGTGTTGTAGTTTTTGTATGCAAGGCAGTGTTTACTTTACCCCTTGTCTGTCTCGTGTGTCTAATACTGTTAGTAAGCTGTGATCTGCCCATTCCCTTTGGTGGTAATCAGGGTCCTTCTCAGGACTGGATTACAGTGGTCAGGGATCTACAGGAGACAGGGTTAGGCTGGCGGCCTGGACCTCTGTACCATTAACAGTACCTCCAGGTAGAGGGACTAGTCAGGACCCCAGTTTAGGGTCAGCATAGACCCCGGTCCACCTCTATCCTGAGACAGCGTGACATCAAGTTCTTCTCTCTGTCTGCTACTTAGGTAGAACTCCACTTGCATGGCAGGCAACTGTAGCCTGCTTCACGGATCTCTCCTGGCTTGTGTCTCCGGCTCACATGTGCTGCTGTGTCGTCGAGTATCAGTTGGGGACAAATGATCTGCGGTCTTCTGCCCTCTGGATTCTGCTGCTGGGGCTTTAGTACCCACACAGCCTCGGGCTCCGGGGCCTGGTGTCTGGTGCTCAAGCCTGGGGGTGAGCTAAGCTATAGCTCCTGTCCCCCAGCTCCTCTCCAAACATCCTGTCTCAACCTTGCTCAGGCACTAACTAACTACTAACTTCCTGCTTCTGACCAGAGAGCAGCTCTCCTCAAGTCGGGTTAGAGCTCCACCTGCTGGCCAGGAGCAGGAACTTTGTTATATGCTGAAACTACCTGCTAAGGGGATCCCTTCTTTGCTTCCAGGCATGACATCACTCCTCCCTGGAGGGAAGCAAGGCCATTGTGGCAACCGGACTCCTGGGTGCCACATATCATGAGCGTTTGGCAAGTTTTTGATGAGGGGAGAGGGTTTTCAAAATCCAGAGGCACGTCAATCTTGTAAGCACAGCACAGCAGTCACTATTTTTTCCTAACTTTATGCGTGCACATTGCGGCTAGCCAATCAGGGCGCAGGAAACACCCACAATGTCCTGGCACAACAGCTTGTGTCATTGGCTGCTAAAATCACATGTCCCTCTCCATATAAATAACGGACATCTTGTTTTAGTGCCATTTTGACACTGTAAAGGTACTGTCACACTAAGCGAGATCGCTAACGAGATCGCTAAAGAGTCACCGATTTTATGACGCAGTAGCGATCTCGTTAGCGACGCAGATGTGTGTGACATGTAGCAGCGATGTGGCCCCCGCTGCGATGTCGCTGATCGCTTATGAACGTTCGGAGCCATTTTTTAATCGTTGGTGTCCCGCTGGTGAGCCTGAATCGCTGAGTGTGACACCCTTTATGAGCGACTTTCCCAGCGTCGCAGGTGGGACTAGGTTTTACTAACGACCGCAGAGGTCGTTATACAGATCGCTGATCTCTAATGAGATCTTTGTGTTTGGAAGCTAACTAGCGACCACATAGCGATCGCACGAGCGATCTCGCCAGGTCGTGTCGTTGTCGTGATTGCTAGTGCGATTGCTAAGTGTGACAGTGCCTAAACAGTCCAGAGAGGCTGCTCCTGATGCTGTCAATGTTAGCAGCAAGATTTTAGCTAGTTAGTTAGGCAGTTGTATATCAGTCAGATAGTGTAGCTAGATAGTGTCCAGTGTGGCTGTAAAATTTACCTTCCGGAATTTTTTTTTGGGGGGGCATTACTGAGGGTCACAGACAAAGCCACAGGGCACATGTCCTACAAGTGTGTTGTGCATTGCTTCTTATGTGCTCCATGCACAAGTATAGCATTTTAAACAATATTTTTTAACTAGCTAAATGTGAAAAAACTTGCTGTTTCACAGCTTGTCATTTATTGCTGTGGTGATATGAAACTTTCTGTAGACCTAAGGCATATTAAAAAAGGAGAATTTTTTCTGTTGCTGAATGTGATACAGCCTGCCGTATCGCACATTGTCATGTCATGGCGGTTATATGAAACTGTCTGCAGAACTAACGTGCTTTAAAAAATAGAATATTTTATATGCTGAATGAGATACAGCCCGCCATATCCCACATTGTCATGTTGTGGCAGTGATATGAATCTGTCTGCAGACCTAACGTGCATTAAAAAAATTGAATATTTTCTGTTGCTGATTGCTGGCCATTCTGGCTGGTGGAGATGGACAGTTTTAAAAAACTGTAGAAAGAGCAAGAGGCTAGCATACGACTTCAGGGTTAATGGTGCTGGTGAACGGGATGAATAATCCCTCAAATCATAATGTCAAAGCAACACCGCATTCATTGAAAATATGCTTCAAGTGAAAATTTTATTTGTCTCATACAGGAGAAGCGACAAGTAATTTAACGTTTCGGCCACTGCCTGGCCTTGATCACAATGTCACTGTAAAAAATAAAAAGAAAGTGTACATTATATACAGTGATACTGGTCCAAAGAAAATACATATATTGTGACATTTCCAGGGGATATAGCTCTAGGATCGCTGTCTGGGTAGACAGAATGGCACGAAAACAGTTCATTCAGACAGCAGTTCTGGTGTAAAACTGGCCGCAACCAGCTTTATTAACCCCTTAACCCCCAAGGGTGGTTTGCACGTTAATGACCGGGCCAATTTTTACAATTCTGACCACTGTCTCTTTATGAGGTTATAACTCTGGAATGCGTCAACGGATCTTCGCGATTCTGAGATTGTTTTCTCGTGACATATTGTACTTCACGTTAGTGGTAAAATTTCTTCCATATAACTTGCGTTTATTTTTGAAAAAAACGCAAATATGGCGAAAATTTTTAAAATTTTGCAATTTTCAAACTTTGAATTTTTATTCCCTTAAAACAGAGAAATATGTCACATAAAATAGTTAAGAAATAACATTTCCCACATGTCTACTTTACATCAGCACAATTTTGGAACCAAAATTTTTTTTTGTTAGGAAGTTATAAGGGTTAAAAGTTGACCAGCGATTTCTCATTTTACAACAAAATTTACAAAGCCATTTTTTTAGGGACTACCTCTCATTTGAAGTCACTTTGAGGGTCTATATGGCAGAAAATACCCAAAAGTGACACCATTCTAAAAACTGCACCCCTCAAGGTACTCAAAACCACATTCAAGAAGATTATTAACCCTTCAGGTGCTTCACAGGAACTAAAGCAACGTGGAAGGAAAAAATGAATATTTAACTTTTTAGCCACAAAAATGATCTTTACAAACTTTTTTTTATTTTCACAAGGTAAAAGGAGAAAATGGACAGATAAGGTTGTTATGCAATTTCTCCTGAGTACGCCAATACCCAATATGTGGGGAAAACCACTGTTTGGGCACACGGCAGAGCTCGTAAGGGAAGGAGCGCCGTTTGACTTTTTCAAACTAAAATTGGCTGGAATTGAGATTGGACGCCATGTCGTGTTTGGAGAGCCCCTGATGCGCCTAAACAGTGGAAACCCCCACAAGTGACACCATTTTGGAAACTAGACCCCTAAGGTACTTATCTAGATCTGTTGTGAGCACTTTAAACCCCCAAGTGTTTCACAAAAGCTTATAATGCCTGGGTGGAAAAAAAAAAAAAACAATTTTCCACAAAAATGATTTTTTAGTCCCAAATTTTTGAATTTTCCCAAGGAATTTGGACCCCAAAAGTTGTTGTCCAATTTGTCCTGAGTACGCTGATACCCCATATGTGGGGGGGGAAACTGTTTGGGTGCACGGCAGGGCTTGGAAAGGAAGTAGTAACATTTTGGAATGCAGACGTTGATGGGGTCATGTTCCGTTTGCAGTGCCCCAGATGAGCCTAAATAGTGGAAACCTCCCACAAGTGACCCCATTTTGGAAACTAGACCCCCTAAGGAACTTATCTAGATCTTTGGTGAGCACTTTGAACCCCCAAGTGCTTCACACAAGTTTATAATGCCCGGGCATGAAAATAAAAAATCCTATTTTTTTCCCACAAAAATTATCTTTTAGTCACTATTTTTTTATTTTCCCAAGGGTAACAGGAGAAATTGGACCACATAAGTTGTTGTCCAATTTGTCCTGAGTACGCTGATACCCCATATGTGGGGGGGAAGCACTGTTTGGGCTCACGGCAGAGCTCGGAATGGAAGGAGCACCATTTGACTTTTTCCAACCAAAATTGGCTGGAATTGAGTTTGGATGCCATGTTGCATTTGGAGAGCCCCTGATGTGCCTAAACAGTGGAAATCCCCCACAAATGACCCCATTTGGGAAACTAGACCCCCTAAGGAACTTTTCTAGATCTTTGGTGAGCAATTTGAACCCCCAAGTGCTTCACACAAGTTTATAATGTAGAGCCGTAAAATTTAAAAATCATAATTTTTCCACAAAAATGATCTTTTCACCCCAATTTTTATTTTTCCAAGGGTAACAAGACTCCAAAAGTTATTGTGCAATTTGTCCTGAGTGCACTGATACCCCATATGTGGGGGTAAACCACTGTTTGGGTGCATGGCAGAGTTTGGAAGGGAAGGAGCGCCGTCTGACTTTTTCAACGCAGAATTGGCTGGACGCCATGTCGTGTTTGGAGAGCTCCTGATCTGCCTAAACAGTGGAAACCCCCATAAATGACACCATTTTGGAAACTAGACCCCTCAAGGAACTTATCTAGATGTGTGGTGAGAACTTTTAACCCCCAGGTGTTTCACTAAAGTTTATAACGTACAGCCGTAAAATAAAAAATCATTTTTTTTTTTTACAAAAATGATTTTTTCGCCCCCAATATTTTATTTTCACAAGGGTAACAGAAGAAATTGGAACCCAAAAGTTGTTGTCCAATTTGTCCTGAGTACGCTGATACCCAATATGTGGGAGAAAACTACTGTATGGGCGCACGTCAGGGCTCGGAAGGTAAGTAGTGACGTTTTGGATTGCAGACTTTGATGGAATGGTCTGGGGGCGTCATGTCACATTTGGAGAACCCCTGATGCACCTATACAGTGGAAACCCCCACAAGTGACCCCATGTTGGCAAATAGACCCCACAAGGAACTTATCTAGATGTGTGGTGAGCACTTTGAACCCCGAAGTGCTTCACAGAAGTTTATAACGTACAGCCGTAAAAAAAAAAAATCTTTTTTTTTTACAAAAATGATTTTTTTCGCCCCCAATATTTTATTTTCACAAGGGTAACAGGAGAAATTGGACCCCAAAAGTTGTTGTCCAATTTGTCCTGAGTACGCTTATACCCAATATGTGGGAGAAAACTACTGTATGGGCGCACGTCAGGGCTCGGAAGGGAAGTAGTGGCGTTTTGGATTGCAGACTTTGATGGAATGGTCTGAGGGCGTCATGTCGCATTTGGAGAGCCCCTGATGCGCCTAAACAGTTGAAACCCCCCACAAGTGACCCCATTTTGGAAAATAGACCCCACAAGGAACTTGTCTAGATGTGTGGTGAGCACTTTGAACCCCGAAGTGCTTCACAGAAGTTTATAACGCACAGCCGTAAAAATAAAAAATCTTTTTTTTTTTTGCAAAAATGATTTTTTTGCCCCAATATTTTATTTTTACAAGGGTAACAGGAGAAATTGGACCCCAAAAGTTGTTGTCCAATTTGTCCTGAGTACGCTGATATCCAATATGTGGGAGAAAACTACTGTATGGGTACACGTTGGGGCTCGGAAGGGAAGTAGTGACGTTTTGGATTGCAGACTTTGATGGAATGGTCTGGGGCGTCATGTCGCATTTGGAGAGCCCCTGATGCGCCTAAACAGTGGAAATCCCCAACAAGTGACCCCATTTTGGAAAATAGACCCCACAAGGAACTTATCTAGATGTGTGGTGAGCGCTATGAAGCCCCAAGTGCTTCACAGAAGTTTATAATGTACAGCCGTAAAAACAAAAAAATAATTTTTTTTGTACAAAAATGATATTTTCGCCCCCAGTTTTTTATTTTCCCAAGGGTAACAGAAGAAATAGGACAAATTGCACAATAACTCTTGGGGTCCAGAGTACGCTGATACCCCATATGTGGGGATAAACTACTGTTTGGACGCATGGCAGAGCTGAGAAGTGAAGGAGCACCGTTTGACTTTTTCAACGCAGAATTGGCTGGAATTGAGATCAGATGCCATGTCACATTTGGAGAGCCCCTGATGTGCCTAAACAGCGGAAACCCCCCAATTCTAACTCCAACCCTAACCCCAACACACCCCTAACCCTAGTCCCAACCCTAACCACAAACCTAACCCTAACACACCCCTAATCCCAACCCTAACCCTAATCCTAACTTTAGCGCCAACCCTAACCCTAACTTAGCCGCAACCCTAACCCTAACCCTAATGGGAAAATGGAAATAAATACTTTTTTTTAATTTTATTATTTTTCCCTTACTAAGGGGGTGATAAAGGGGGGTTTGATTTACTATTTATAGCGGGTTTTTATGATTGGCAGCTGTCACGCTAAAAGACGCTTTTTATTGCAAAAATAGTTTTTGCATCATCACATTTTGAGAGCTATAATTTTTGCATATTTCGGCCCACAGAGTCATGTGAGGTCTTATTTTTTGCGGGACGAGTTGACGTTTTTATTGGTACCATTTTTGAGCACGTGACGTTTTTTGATCGCTTTTTATTTCGATTTTTGGGAGGTTAGAATGAACAAAAATCAGCAATTCATGAATTTCTTTTGGGGGAGGCGTTTATACCGTTCAGCGTGTGGTAAAATTGATAAAGCAGTTTTATTCTTCGGGTCAGTACGATTACGGCGATACCTCATTTATATCATTTTTTCATGTTTTGGCGCTTTTATAGAATAAAAACAATTTTATATAAAAAATAATTTTTTTGCATCGCTTTATTCTGCGAGCTATAACTTTTTTATTTTTTCGCTGATGATGCTGTATGATGGCTCGTTTTTTGCGGGACAAGATGATGTTTTCAGCGGTACCATGATTTTTTGTATCGGTCTTTTTGATCGCGAGTTATTCCACTTTTTGTTCGGCGGTATGATGATAAAGCATTGATTTTTTGCTTCGTTTTTTTTTTTTTTTTTAAGGGGTTCACTAAAGGGGTTAACTAGTGGGACAATTTTATAGGGGGGGTCGTTACGGACGCGGCGATACCAAATATGTGTACTTTTATTGCTTTTTTTTTTATTTACAGGAAGAAGTGAATTTATTGGGGAATATTTTTTTTTTTTTTTTTATTTATTTTGGATTTTTTTTTAAAACATGTTTATTTTTATTTTTTTAACTTTTTTACTTTGTCCCAGGGTGGGACATCACTGTATTTTGTCAGATCGCTGGTGTGACAGTGTGCACAGCACTCTGTCACACCAGCGATCGCTCAGGCAGTGCAGCAGGCTTCTCAGTGCCTGCTCTCGGCAGGCACTGAGGTAGCCGCCTCCCTCCAGGACCCCGGCGCCATCTTGGATCCGGGTCCTGGGAGGGAGGAAGCCCTCAGAACAGCGCGATCACATCGCGCTGCTCTGAGGGTCTCAGGGGGGCGCGCAGGGAGCCCCCACCCTGCGCGATCCTCCCCTGTGCCCCCAGTACACCGCGATCATGTTTGATCGCGGTGTGCAAGGGGTTAATGTGCCGGGAGCGGTCCGTGACCGCTCCTGACACACAGTCATGGGTGTCAGCTGTGATAATCAGCTGACACCCGGCCGCGATCGGCTGCGCTCCCCCCGGGAGCGCGTCCGATCGCACGAGACGTACTATCCCGTCCATGGTCATACGGGCCCAGGTACCATGGACGGGATAGTACGTCCGATGGCAGTAAGGGGTTAAAGTCCACAGCAAACAGATAAAAATAAAGCATAAACAGAAAACCTAGGCTTGTCTAGCCACTAATTACACATAGATCGATTTCCCTATTTATCCGGGTCCAGACTCTACCAGTCTGTGCCCAAAACAACACATATGATATATGTTACCAGTATGGAGTTTTACAGATACTCCTCCTTGTGTCTGAAGGCCCCTTCAGCGTCCAGACTTGAGAGAGATCCACTCCTATTCAGCCGCTATTCGCACGGATTCTAACTGAGACTACTCCTGTGGCTGGGGTACTTCCTGCACCCAGACTGAGATAGCTCAAACTCCTGGAGACTGCTTCTTGTGCCGGGACACCTTCCTGTGTCCAGACTAAGCCAGCTCCCACTCCTGGAGACTGCTTCTTGTGCCGGGACACCTTCCTGTGTCCAGACTAAGCCAGCTCCACTCCTGGAGACTGCTTCTTGTGCCGGGACACCTTCCTGTGTCCAGACTAAGCCAGCTCCCTGAATGTGTTTGCAGACACCTACTTCTGGTCTCCTAATTAACAGCTGAATGGTTTCAGGCCTGAGCTGCAAGTGTGTGCTGAATGTGAGGTGTAGTGACCTTTCTCTACCACTAGGTTTACAAAGCCACACATTTCCCTTATACCATACAGCACAGTACCTAGGTGAAATGTACACCCCATTCAACACATATTCCTTCACTGTCTCACATATCCCCTCCCTCTTCTCCAGACCGGAGGGCTGGTCATCCAGACCGGAGGGCTGGTCAACAACCCAACAGAGACAGTGAACTCTGGACCCGTCATGGCCCTCATCAGCTTTCTCTTCATCTGAAGCATCCGCACTACCCTGTACCCTCCCAGGCCTATGCTCTCTGCGGGCCTCGGGTATCCTGCACGGTTTCATCTTGACCTTAGGGCAGGACTCAGTTTCGATATAGTGCCTGGCCAGAGAAGCACGACCCGGCACATCAGAACACTTCTGCTGACTCTTCCTCAGAAACTCACGTACCTCCTGTCCCTGGTGCACTGACCCCTTTTTCTCAGCCACCTATCACAGAAGGTATAGGGGGTTTTTCACTTTTCTCCAGTTCCCCACCTTCAGGCTCTTCTGGCAGGACATGCCCAGAAGCCCTACCGTCCGTCCTATACTCTACTTCTTCAGTCACATCTGGCTCACTGTCAGGGCTATACCCTTCATTTTCATTCATATCCTGCTCACTGTCAGGGTTATACAATTCATTTTCATTCACATCCTGCTCACTGTCAGGGTTATACAATTCATTTCCATTCACATCTTGATCTGGAACCTTAGTTAACATGTCATCCACAACATTAACTGCACCATCTGGTCCCTCAAGTATGTGATTATGTGACAACCCCAGCACTATACTTCTATATAGTTCAGGTACTAGGAGCTGACTCACGACCTCTCCCTGGACTTCAGTGTCCCCATACAATAGGCTATTATCCATGGCAGCATGAGGAAACCTCTCCTCAGAGCCAGGCTCCTGGGAAACCTCATTTAGAACAATCATATTTTCCTGTGCCGTCCTAAGAGTGGGGTCTCGCCACTGCTCACTCTCAAAATTGTCACAGGACACAGGCAAGTCAGGGACACTCGGTTCCCGAGAACCACCATCCTCGTCTCCCAACATCACCTGCAAAGGAATTTCATCACTATCACAGTCATCATTATTATCAACATCATTATCATGACTATGATCAGTATCATCATCACTATCATGATCATCATCATTATCATTATCAGCATCAGCATCATTATCATGGTCATCATTATCACACAAGTTTAACGGCCCACTAACGTTGTGTTCCGCCCCTCGGGACTGCGCACCCTCAATAGGAGCTTCATCACACTGTCCATCAGAAACATTTTTCCCCCAGAGATCCTTAGATCGGGGAAAGTCATTACCCAATATAACGGGTTGCACCAGGTTCTTCACTACCCCCACTTCATATGAAACCTCCCCGAGTTTGGGGACCAAGTCCACGGCAGTCTCTGGGTAGACTTTGGTGTCTCCATGGATGCACACCATACTCAGGTGCTTATCAGGGATGAAGTCCCTATCAATCAGGCTGTCACATACGGAAGTCACTGGACTCTCTGAGTCCAAGAGGGCCTGTGCTGGGCAGTCATTTACAACCACCGGGGACCCCTGTGGTCCAGTCTCTTCGGCTGAGGTGGACACACACACAGGTTCTGCGCAGGGAGAGAGGGACCTGCCAACATCACGGCACATAGGCTCCCCCTCTATTGGACAGTTGGCTGCAATTTCACGACATCTCCAACCCTGTCCATCACACTTTTCCACCCACATGTCCCCTCGGGCCTGAACCCGCTTATCAGCATACCCCATGTCCCCAACAGCTGGAACGCTCTTACCGCGAGAGTTCAGCGTCCGGGAACTCTGAAGTGACGACCTCTCAGACGGCTGGTCACTGAGACAGTCTTTGCTGGCGAAGGCCTTCTCCATCAGGCTGACCAGACGATTGGCGTCCTGGTGGTCTCCTTGTCCGACCTCTGGCTGTACCTCAGGAGGACATGCTCGGGTGTAGCGGTCCACTATCACCTCTTCAACCATGCCGACACGACGGCCGACGTCAGGCTCCAACTGCTTCTTTACTGCAGGCAACGTAGGTGCCTTTACAACATTACTCGGGGACGAGGTGCTGAGAGCTGCAATCTGCTCCCTCAGCAATCGGTTAATCTCCTGCTGCTGCTGCAGGAGTTGCTGCTGGTGTTGCAGGCGCTGCTGCTCCATGCTCCGCTGGGCCTGCTGCATACGCTGCTGGTGCTGCTGCTCCATGGTCCGCTGGGCCTGGACCAGGTACTCAACGAGCCCCTTCATACTGCCGGACTTATCTGTCTCAACCACGGCAGTCTTATGTTGCACATTAACTTGCGCCATTTGTTCAAACAGCGCCTCCATGCTGTCATCCATGCTGTCAGACTTTTCTGTCTCAACAATGGCAGTCTTCACTCAAGACATACACACTCCACAGTCTTTTCCACAGAAAAATTCAGCTCTGCTGTGCAGACACTTTTTTTTTTTTTTTCTTTTCTCTGCAAACTCTATTAGGGCTACTGTCTCTTTAAGACTGCTCCAATCAGACGTTTCTCTTGACACACTTTTTTTTCTCTGCTGCTATTTCAACAGACTTCACCTTTATTGCTGTCTCTAAGCCACTGTGCTGCATGCACATTCCAGCACCATTTGTATCAGCCACTGTGCTGCCCCAGCATCCTCCGCCAATTGTGACATTTCCAGGGGATATAGCTCTAGGATCGCTGTCTGGGTAGACAGAATGGCACGAAAACAGTTCATTCAGACAGCAGTTCTGGTGTAAAACTGGCCGCAACCAGCTTTATTAAAGTCCACAGCAAACAGATAAAAATAAAGCGTAAACAGAAAACCTAGGCTTGTCTAGCCACTAATTACACATAGATCGATTTCCCTATTTATCCGGGTCCAGACTCTACCAGTCTGTGCCCAAAACAACACATATGATATATGTTACCAGTATGGAGTTTCACAGATACTCCTCCTTGTGTCTGAAGGCCCCTTCAGCGTCCAGACTTGAGAGAGATCCACTCCTATTCAGCCGCTATTCGCACGGATTCTCACTGAGACTACTCCTGTGGCCGGGGTACTTCCTGCACCCAGACTGAGATAGCTCAAACTCCTGGAGACTGCTTCTTGTGCCGGGACACCTTCCTGTGTCCAGACTAAGCCAGCTCCCACTCCTGGAGACTGCTTCTTGTGCCGGGACACCTTCCTGTGTCCAGACTAAGCCAGCTCCACTCCTGGAGACTGCTTCTTGTGCCGGGACACCTTCCTGTGTCCAGACTAAGCCAGCTCCCTGAATGTGTTTGCAGACACCTACTTCTGGTCTCCTAATTAACAGCTGAATGGTTTCAGGCCTGAGCTGCAAGTGTGTGCTGAATGTGAGGTGTAGTGACCTTTCTCTACCACTAGGTTTACAAAGCCACACATTTCCCTTATACCATACAGCACAGTACCTAGGTGAAATGTACACCCCATTCAACACATATTCCTTCACTGTCTCACAATATATATATACAAATATGTACAGAATCCACGTCTTAGTGGTTATCAAGTGAACAATATGCAAACAATTCATTATGGGCTCAAAGACATAAAGAGAGACCTAGAAAAAGAAAATACAAGTGACTGAAGATATGTCAATCACATACTGAGATGGAATGAAAAGGAAACATACCCTTATAGAAATGCATCACAAGATGTAATCTTGGTATCCTTTAGAAGGATTAGTATAAGGCGGAGGAGATAATCCTGTTTAGAGATGATAGCACGCAGTAAGAACAAGTATGGATATCACATGATGGAAAATCCAGAGCCATAAACAGTAGGAATATATTAAAGGAAAGATCACATAATAGAAAATACAGTGAGAGCCAAAAGTTCAGAGCGATAAACAGTGAGTAATGTATAAAAGAAAAACTGATAAGTGATATGTGGTAGTTAGAACTGAGAAAATGACCAATTCGTGGGAAATGACAAAAGCTCAAATATATGAGACTGATATTTACCACACTATAGGATGGATCAGGGGTTGCTGCGGAGTTTGCGTTAAGGCCTCTTTCACACATCCGTTTTTTGCCGTCAGGCACAATCCGTCCAAAAACGGAAAGGACGGATCCGGCGCTGATTTTGAAAAAACTGATGCAATGGATTAGGTTTTTTGCCGGATCCGTCTTGAACGTTTGAACCTGGAAATGCATGGTATGCATGTCCGGACCGAAGAGAGAGAGAGAGAGAGAGAGACCTTGGTTTCCTGAATCCGGATCAGTCTTTTGCCGGATTGCACAAAAGACTGTTCCGGCACCATAGACTTGTATTGTTTGCTCCTGCCGGATGCGCCGCTTCAGGCGCTATCAGGCAGGTGCGGCAGAAAAAAAAACGTTGCAGTGACCGTTTTGTCCGGCCGCCGGAATGTACATTTCCGCCGGATCCGGCAACAAACGGACGCAACGCAAGGGCATCCGGCGCAATCCGGCGCTAATGATAGTCAATGACAGAAAAACGCATCCGGCGGTTTAAAAAACCCAGATCCGTTTTTTTCAAAAAGCGCCGGATCGCGCCTGACGGCAAAAAACGGATGTGTGAAAGAGGCCTAAGACTACATATATGGATGCATGAGATAATGCGCTGTAAGAAGAGTATCACAGATGAGGGCATAAATCAAAGTGTACAGATACTTATCTTAAATATGAGAGGCGCTCACGTCCGTTGGTGGCGATGTGGTCACCATTTACTCTGCATCAGAGTTGGAACGTTGGTGGTTAAGTGGAAATGCTGGCACACCAGTGCCTAAGCAGGGTGAGGCTGAAGAAGTCTCCCAGTGTCGCTGTATAAAGCGCAAGTAGGTCACATGACCGGATATTATTATTATTATTATTTATTTATATAGCGCCATTAATTCCATGGTGCTGTACATGAGAAGGAGTTACATACAAAGTTATAGATATCGTTTACAGTAAACAAATTTACAATGACAGACTGGTGCAGAGGGGAGAGGACCCTGTCCTTGCGGACTTACATTCTACGGGATAATGGGGAAGAAATAGAAGGTCGGGGGTGCGGCAGCTCTGGTGGTGGCGGCGATGTGGCAGCTCTGGTGGTGGTGTGGCGGCAGCTAGGGTGGTGGCGGCGAGGCGGCAGCTCAGTGGTGGCGCCGAGGCGGAATGGTGATTGCAGGCTCTAGGCTTTCCTGAAGAGATGGGTTTACAGGTTCTGTCTGAAGAATCCAAGGGTGGTGGATAATCGTACATGTTGAGGCGTGGAATTCCAGAGGATGGGGGATATTTGGGAGAAATCTTGGAGGCGGTTGTGTGAGGAATAGAGTTGAGCGATACTTTCCGATATCCAAAAGTATCGGAATCGGAATGGTATCGCCGATACCATTAAAATATCGGCGATACCCGATACCGATACCGGAAATCCAATGTAAGTCTATGGGAACAAAATATCGTAACTAAAAAAACCTCTTTCTTTCCTTGTAAACACTAAATATACACACATAGAATACATATATATATATATACATGTCATTGTGAC
The DNA here is from genome assembly GCA_033576555.1 of Oophaga sylvatica. NCBI lineage: Eukaryota > Metazoa > Chordata > Amphibia > Anura > Dendrobatidae > Oophaga > Oophaga sylvatica. The sequence continues at coordinate 31,412 of JARQOD010004652.1, forward strand.
ATATATATATATACATATATTTATAGTTTATACACTTCTACATAGTAAAATAGCCTCTGATTCAATTGCCGGGTAAAGCCGGCTTTTGTGAAAAGACAGAAGCACCCGACATGAAATGACACTTGGTTTACATAGAGTTAACCATGATTTTTCATGTAGTTTGATATCTGATTTGCACAAACAATTACATGAGTGTAAGTGTGCAAAATTTCACACCTGTAGGGGTTAATTAAAGGTGTAAATTCGTTGTAAAAAACGGACTTTTTTGCTACGAATTTACACCTTTAATTAACCCCTACAGGTGTGAAATTTTGCACACTTACACTCATGTAATTGTTTGTGCAAATCAGATATCAAACTACATGAAAAGACATGGTTAACTCTATGTAAACCAAGTGTCATTTCATGTCGGGTTCTGCATTTTCACAAAAGCCGGCAATTGAATTAGCGGCTATTATACTATGTAGAAGTGTATGAACTATAAATATAAATATATATATATATATATATATGTCACAAATTCAATGACATGTATATATATATATGAGGTGTAAAATTGCTGAAAAAAAATGCGTGGGCTCCCGCCCTATTTTCGCAACCAGACAGACAAAGCCAGTGAGTGGGGGCAGATAATAATAGCCCAGAGAGGGACCATTATTTTTGGCCCCCCCCTGGCTACTAACATCTGCCCCCAGACACCCCAGAAAAGACAAATCTATAATTAGATTCGCCCTTTCTGGCACTTTGCCCGTCTATTCCCATTGCCCTGTAGCGGTGGCGAATGGGTTAATATGGGGTTAAAGCCACCTTGCTATTGAAAGGTGACCTTAAGCCAGGTTAATAATTGAGAGCTGTCAATTAGACAACTATCAATTATTAATCCTATTGCATGAAATAAAAATAAAACACACACACTTTAATTAAAAATAATTTTAATGAAATAAAGACACGTTTTTGACCATCTTTTATTTTACTGCAAAAACCATTTCCTGTAATAAAAATAAAATAAAAAAGCAAAATTATTCTTACCTATCCCATGCACAGTCAGGTCCCACGGTGTAATCCTTCAGAAAGGGTTAATGTTTACTGCAGGGACCGCAGCTAATGCTGCAGCCTCACAGTAAACCCCCAAATGAATGAGTTCCTCTCCTGGCTCACAGGAGAGGAAGTGGAAAGCTTAATTGATTGCTTTCCACTTTCACTTCAGGTCAGCCAGGGACACAATCAGTGATGTCAGAGGGAACTGATTAACAAAAATAGGGGTTCCCTTCGAAAAAAAAATGGCGTGGGGTCCCCCCTATTTTTGTTAACCAGCCTGATGAAGCAGACTGCTGAGGCATGGTATTTAAGGCTGTTAGGGAGCCAATATCCATGGACCTTGTCAGCAGCGTCGGACTGGAGTACCTTGGGCCCACCAGAGAAAAATTATTCTTGGGGCCCACCATCATACTTCCCAACCTTTGAAGAAGGGAAAGAGGGACAAAGGCTGTGGCACGCTGTGCCTGCTGCAGCAAATTTTAGGCCATGCCACGTTGCACCACAGACTGTCCAGGAGTTGGTGGATGCTTTAGTCCAGGTGTGGGAGGAGATCCCTCAGGAGACCATCCGTCGTGCTCATCAGGAGCATGCCCAGAAGTTGTAGGGAGGTCATACAGCATACCTCCCAAATGGATGCCGATATAGCTGACCCTCTGATGACGGGTGGGGGGCCCACTGCTGGCACCGGGACCCCCCACCGCCTGTTCAGGCCCCATAGCTTCCGGCGGCAGAGCAGGGAGAGCGATTCTCCCTGCTCTGCCGCAGAATGTAACTGTATCGGCGTGCTGTGCACGCTGATACAGTTACTGTAGCGTAGCTCCGGGTTTTGCCCCCTCAGAGCGCGGGGCCTGGGGCCACCGCCCCCTCTGCCCCGCGACCTATCCTTTCAAATCAGGGCCCACCACGCAGGAGCTGGGGCCCACCGGAGGTTTCTCCGGTGTCCCGGTGGCTCAGTCCGACCCTGCTTGCCAGCCTGATAATACCAGGCCACAGCAGTCTGCTTATCTTTGCTGGTTAACAAAAATAGGGGATCCCCTCGAAAAAAATTGGCGTGGGGTCCCCCCTATTTTTGTTAACCAGCCAGATGAAGCAGACCGCTGAGGCCTGGATTTTCAGGCTGTTAAGGAGCCAAGATCCATGGACCTTGCCAGCCTGATAATACCAGGCCACAGCAGTCTGCATATCTTGGCTGATTAACAAAAATAGGGGATCCCCTCGAAAAAAATTGGCGTGGGGTCCCCCCTATTTTTGTTAACCAGCCAGATGAAACAGACCGCTGAGGCCTGGATTTTCAGGCTGTTAAGGAGCCAAGATCTATGGACCTTGCCAGCCTGATAATACCAGGCCACAGCAGTCTGCATATCTTGGCTGATTAACAAAAATAGGGGAACCCCTCGAAAAAAATTGGCGTGGGGTCCCCCCTATTTTTGTTAACCAGCCAGATGAAGCAGACCGCTGAGGCCTGGTTTTTTAGGCTGGTAAGGATCCAATATCCATGGACCTTGCCAGCCTGATAATACCAGGCCACAGCAGTCTGCTTAGCTTGGCTGATTAACAAAAATAGGGGATCCCCTCGAAAAAAAAACGGCGTAGGGGTCCCCCTATTTTTGTTAACCAGCCAAGTAAAATGCAGACTGCTGCGGCCTGGTATTAAAAGACTGTCAAGGCCCATGGATTTTGGCCCTCAACAGCCTGATAATACCAGGCTACAGCAGCCCCACATTTGGCGCATCAAAAGATGTGCCAATTGTGGCACTTTACCCGGCTCTTCCCACTTGCCCTGTAGCGGTGGCAAGCGGGGTAATAAGGGGTTAATGTCACCGTTGATTGCACGGTGACAATAAGCCCGTTTATAATGGAGAGGCGTCAATAAGACACCGATCCATTATTAATCCCAAAGTTTTTAAATGTTTAAAAAAAAGACACAGCCAGAAAAAAGTCTTTTAATGAAATAAAAGAGACAACACAGTTTTCATTAATTTTATTACTCTCTCATTCCTGCGACGCCATCGATCTCCTGTAAAAAAAGAAAAAAAATAACCAACAGTATACCACCTGTCCGACGCAGTCCATAGTAACGAGTGTCCCACGACGATCCAGCTCTGCTACATCGGAATGCCAGGCAGAGCCTGACATCCCGACGCAGCACAGCTGATTACCTGCTTCCTCGGCGGTGACGTCATCGGACTGCTTTACGCCGCGATTACCCAGCAGTCACTGCAGTTATCGCGAGAAGTCCAGGATGTGACCGCCGGAGATCTTCTGCCGGGTAAGTGCCGCTGACTCCTGACAGACCCGACCGACGGACACTGACAGTGACAGTGACATTCCGATTCCGGTATCCGATATGACGAAAATATCGGAACTCGGAATCGGAATCGGAATTCCCATACAGCCAATATCGGCCGATACCCGATATTTGCAATATCGGAATGCTCAACCCTAGTGAGGAACAAATAAGTGTGGAGGATAGTAGGAGGTCTTGGGAGGATCGAAGATTATGTGAAGGAAGATATTGGGAGATTAGTTCAGAGATATAGGGATATGACAGGTTGTGGACGGCTTTGTAGGTCAGTGTTAGTAGTTTGTAATAATGAAAAAAGGCTTAAGCACTCAACTTAAAAGGTTTATTAGTAGTATCTCCAAACGTTTCGGTCAGAAAAGACCTTCATCAGTGACTACTTATTTTTATATAGAAGATTGTCTCCTAAAAAGGGGAGAGGTGCGTGCCCCAAGGAAAGTGTGCTGCTTAAAGACAAACGTAGCTTATAAGAATGCTCAGTAGAAATATCCATGTACTTCCGCCCCACATACTCATGGAAATCAAATCAGCAGGCTCAGACAGCGTCCTGGCAGAGCTCCAGTCTACATAGCGGTGGATACCGCAAGCTTAGTCATTGGATATTTCTACTGAGCATTCTTATAAGCTACGTTTGTCTTTAAGCAGCACACTTTCCTTGGGGCACGCACCTCTCCCCTTTTTAGGAGACAATCTTCTATATAAAAATAAGTAGTCACTGATGAAGGTCTTTTCTGACCGAAACGTTTGGAGATACTACTAATAAACCTTTTAAGTTGAGTGCTTAAGCCTTTTTTCATTATTAGTACCCGGTGTGGGAACCTAGACTTTAAAGCACCAGTTTCATTCAGGTTGTGCTCACGGTTTTCTTTCATAGTGTTAGTAGTTTGAACTGGATTCGTTGGGGAATTGGGAGCCAGTGGAGGATTTGCAGAGGGGAGAAGCAGGGGAGTAGCGAGGGGAGAGGTGGATTAGTCGGGCAGCAGAATTGAGGACAGATTGGAGTGGTGCAAGAGAGTTGACGGGGAGGCCACAGAGGAGGGTGTTGCAGTAATCAAGGCGGGAGATGATGAGGGCATGCACAAGAGTTTTAGTAGATTGAGGGCTGAGGAAGGGACGGATTCTGGAAATGTTTTTAAGTTGGAGGCGACAGGAGGTGGCAAGAGTTTGGATGTGTGGTTTGAAGGACAGGGCAGAGTCGAGAGTTACTCCGAGGCAGCGGATTTCAGGTGCGGGAGAGATCGTGATGCCATTTACCATAATAGATAGATCGGGTAGGGAAGATACGTGAGATGGAGGAAAGATGATGAGTTCGGTTTTGTCTACATTGAGTTTTAAGAAACGAGAGGTGAAGAAGGAGGATATGGCTGATAGACACTCCGGGATTCTGGACAGCAGAGAGGTGACATCTGAGCCAGAGAGGTAGATCTGAGTATCGTCCGCATAGAGGTGGTACTGGAAGCCATGGGACTTTATGAGTTGTCCTAGGCCAAGGGTATAGATGGAAAAAAGTAGGGGCCCCAAGACAGAGCCTTGAGGGACTCCAACAGACAGAGGGCGGGATGAGGAGGTAGAGTGGGAGTGGGAGATGCTAAATGTGCGGTCGGAAAGGTAAGTGGCGATCCAGGACAGGGCAAGGTCTTTGATGCCATGGGAAGAAAGAATCTGTAGCAGCAGGCAGTGGTCGACTGTGTCAAAGGCAGAGGACAGGTCAAGGAGGAGGATGGAGAACTGTCTGTTAGCTTTGGCTGTGAGTAAGTCGTTAGTAATTTTGGTCAGGGCAGTTTCAGTGGAGTATGGGGGCGGTAGCCAGATTGGAGTTTGTCGAGGAGAGAGTTAGATGAGAGGTGGGAGGAGAGTTGAGCGTGGACATGCTGCTCAAGGAGTTTGGAAGCAAACGGGAGCAATGATATTGGGCAATAGCTGGGCATAGCAGTTGGGTCAAGGTTTGTTTTTTTGAGGATGGGTGTGTGATGGTGGCATGTTTGAAGGCAGAGGGAAAGGTACCAGAAGATAGCGATAGGTTGCAGAGATGGGTTAGGGCTGCGATGAGCATGTTAGTGAGGTTGGGGAGCAGGTGGGAAGGGATGGGGTCAAGTGCACAGGTGGTGAGGTGTGATTTGAAAAGGAGATGAGTAAGCTCTCCTTCAGTGATGTTGGAGAGGGAGGCTAGTAGGGAAGGACAGAGGTCTGGTATATGGAGTGGTTGGGGTGGTGGAACAGTAAGGTTTGCCTTGTTTGGTCGATCTTATTTTTGAAGTAGGTGGCAAAGTCCTCGGCAGAGATGAGGGGAGTTGGAGGTGGCAGTGGTGGGCGGAGGAGAGAGTTGAATGTGCTGAACAGTTGTTTTGGGTTGTAGGATAATGAAGATACAAGGCTTGTGAAATATGTTTAGCAGAGGTGAGGGCTATTTTGAAGGCAAGTGTAGCTTGTTTGAAAGCAGTGAAGTCGTCTGGCAGGCGTGTTTTCTTCCAATGCCGCTCCGCGACCCTGGATGATTGTCGAAGTTTTTTGGTGAGATTGTTGTGCCAGGGTTGCCTATTGATTCGTCGCACTTTGCCGTGCGGGAGAGGGGCGACTGAGTCTATGGAAGATGTGAGGGTGGTGTTATAGAAAGTAGTGGCGCTGTCTGTGTCGTGGAGTGAAGATATGGAGGACAGAGGTAGAAAAGAATCTGAGAGTCTGTGAATGTCTAGGTGTGCGAGGTTTCTGCGAGGATGTGCCAGTGGCTGAACATAGAGGGCAGGTGAAGAGGACAGGGATGATAAGGTGAGTAGGTGGTGGTCAGATAGGGGGAGGGAGAGGTTGTGAAATTAGAAAGGGAGCAGAGGCGGGTGAAGATAAGGTCTAATGTATGTCCGTCTGTGTGGGTGGCTGTGGAGGACCACTGAGTAAGTCCAAAGTAAGTGACAGGAGTTTGGAGGCTGCTGGCTGGCAGGTGTCAGTAGGGATATTAAAGTCACCCATGATGATGGTGGGGATGTCAGAGCAGAGAAAGAGAAGAAGCCAGCTGGAGAATTGGTCAATGAAGGCAGTGGCTGAGCCTGGTGGTCGGTATATTACGGCCATTTGGAGATTAAAGGGAGAGTAGATACGGACCGAGTGGACCTCAAAGGAAGGGAGGATGAGGGAGGGTGGAGGTTGGATAGGTTTGAAGGAGCAGTTATTAGAGAGAAGGAAACCCACGCCTCCACCATGTCTGTTGCCAGAGCGAGGAGTGTGGGTGAAGTGGAGGCCACCGTAACTCAGTGCAGCAGGGGAGGCCGTGTCATGGGGCGTCAGCCAGGTCTCAGTGAGGGCTAGGAAGGAGAGGTTGCGGGAGGTAAAGAGATCGTGGGTCACGTGGAGCTTGTTGCAGACGGAGAGGGCGTTCCAGAGTGCTCCAGAGAGAGGAAACTGGGGGGTAGGGGTCAGTGGCACAGGTTTTAAGTGTGAGGGATTGCGGTAGTTTCTCTTACTGTGAGAAGTATAGGGGTGAGGATTAGTGGGATGTATGGGGCAGGGGGGCCAGGATTGGGGGATTTGATATGACGTAGAACACTGGCGCATGCGCAATGCAAAATGTTATATCGGCGATGTTCACCTCCGTTCTGCAATGTTGATGTGTTGCTATGGAGATGAATGGACTTAATAGAGAACAGCGTAGTGATGTGAATGTGATGCCCTGGTCCTAATGGTATCAGTTACATAGGATCATACTTATATAGAATGAGTGAAATGTGAGAACATGATAAAGGTAAAAGTCCATGAGAGATAATGAATATAAATAAGAGCATAGTGACAAATAATGGTGAATGAGTCATGGTAACAGATGAACATAAAAAATCATATAACAAAAAATGACAAGTAAACAAAAAGTCATGGTAACAGAAAAATAATAGTAAATAAATATGATAAAAAATGATAAATGACAAACAAGAAAATAATGAAAAATAAATAGTAGGAGTCCAAACAAAAAATAGTACAAACAAATAAGCAAGAAAATAATGATAAATAAATAGTAATAAATAAATAGTAGGAGTCCAAACCAAATAATATAATGATGGGGGAGAAAGACATAAAGGGGGAAGGGAGGAGGGGGTGGGTGGGAGGGTTGTATCTTACCATCTCAAGTATGGAGAAAGGCCAAGGTTATAAGTACTAATGATTAATCTGGGGGAAGAGAAAGAAATTACGTTAGCCAATCCATCTCCCTGTTCAGACCCTTCGGGTAAAGCGTGTCTAGGGTGTAAATCCAGTAAGTTTTACGCTGTTTTAATAGTTGGATGTGGTTACCTCCCCTTCTGTTCTAGGGACCCTCTCGATGACCTGGAATCTAAGTTGAGCTACATTATGTTTAGCCTCCTTAAAGTGTGCTGGTAGGGGTAACCAGATATTTTCACACCTAATGGTAGATTTGTGGCTTGAAATGCGGTCCCTGACGGCCTGGGTTGTTTCACCCACATATAGTAGGCCACAGGGACATTTGATGATGTAGACAACGAAATTGGATTCACAGGTATAGTAGTCCCTAATTGGGTAAGATTTACCGGTACGGGGATGTATCACTTCATTGCCCTTAATGATATTGGAACAACTCATGCAGTTGAGGCAGGGGAATGTTCCTGTCCTTTTTTGTCCAGTCAGAGTCACTGTGGATTGTTGTCTACATGAGCCCAGGTCAGCTCTGACAACTTTGTCCCTATTGTTCTTGGCCCTTCTTGTTCACATTAATGGTGGATCCTTAAAAATCTGTACTTTAGGATATGCTCTAGTGAGAAGCGGCCAGTGTTTCTTAATCAGGTTATGGACCCTACGCAAGGAGGGTGATGATTATGGACAAAGGAAGCCGTGAGGTTTTTTGTGTGGTAATGGTCGTTGTGTTGGCCTCATTAAGTGCTTTCATTGATTCAATACTGAGAAGTTCAGATGGGGAGTCGCGGGTTCTAAATTTATCTGCCATTTCATGTATTCTTGACTTCCTAAGATTGGGTCAGATACAATTCTAGTGACTCTTTTGAATTGTGGTCTTGGCAAACTATTTTTGACAGAGACAGGATGGCAGCTACTGTATAGGAACAGACTATTACAGTCAGTGGGCTTTGTGTAGATGTCAGTGTTCAATATTCCCTCGATGCTTTTGAGTATCCTGGTATCCAGGAATGTGACTTCATTGGTATGATGTGTTATTGAAAATGTCAGCTCTGGTCTGACCGTGTTGATGTTATTGAAAAAGTCTAGGAGGCTGGAATTGTCTTCATTCCAGATACAAAAAATATCATCTATGTACCTGACCCACATTGTGGCATGTTGTTTGAAACTGGAATTAGGGTACACATGTTCTTGTTCGAAACGATCCATATACAGATTTGCATATGCCGGGGCCACATTTGACCCCATTGCGGTCCCACATGTCTGTATATAGAAGTCATCACCAAAAAGGAAAAAATTTTCTCGTAGGACAAGATTGAGTAGATCCAAGCATAGCTCCTTGGTCCCCCTGTCCACATTTGCTTCCTGTAAAGTAAGGGATACTGCTCTGATTCCCTTTTCATGAACAATGGATGTGTATAGACTATTCACATCTAAAGTGCATAAAATGCTATCAGGTGGAATGTTGTTGATGTTATGCAGTTTGTTCAGGAAGTCACCTGTATCCAAAATAAAGGATTTGGTCAAGTGGGCATATGGTGTAAGGAGTTTGTCAAGGAAGATGATTAGGGATTCAGGATAGAGTCGGTAGATGCTACAATTGGACGTCCAGGTGGATTATGGAGGTTTTTGTATATCTTAGGGAGGATATGGGACGGCAATGGGCAGCAACGTAGCTCTGGCATATGCAAACGCCTTCATGCACTCATTTGAAGAAAATTTTGTATATCCAACAGAATCTTTTCAATAATTTATTTGCTGTTACCATCGTTACATCGACGATGTTTTCTTTGTTTGGCAGGGCTCAAGTAGCTCTTTACAAACTTTCCATACTTATCTCAACTCGCTGGACCCAGACTTACAATTTACCATTCATTTTGATACAAATTGCATTGCATTTCTGGATACGATGGTACATAAAGACTCTGAGGGCAACCTCACGACGGACTTATACACCAAACCCACCGAATGCAACAGTCTTCTGCATTTCACGAGCTGCCATCCACGATCCGTCAAAAATAGTTTACCTAGATCTCAATACACATGGTTATCCAGGATAGTGACCAATCCAGACATATTGCCTATACATCTCGATGAAATGACACACAAATTTGCCGAAAGGAACTACCCCAGCAGACTGCTTAACCAAGAGAGGACACAAATTCTCAATCCTCCTGACCTGTGTATGACTAGTCCTAATCAAGTCAGGGTTCCATTTGTACATACTCATCATCCTCTCATGCCTAAGGTCCATGTGATCGTCCGTAAGCATTGACCTTTACTCTCTAAGGCATATCCAGGTGTTAGTGAATTCACCAATCCGGTTTTAACATGCAACAAGAGAGCACCTAACATCAGGGACAGCTTGGTACGTGCTGACATTGGCAGCAGCCGACATACCACCTCACAACGTTTCCTTACTACCCGCCGACAGGTACTTTTCCCTGCCTCAATTGTGCCTCATGTTCGAATATTATCAGGTCTGACATGGTTGTACACCCACGTACAGGTAAGTCATTTCCTATTCGTGGATATTATATCTGCGACTCTAACTTCGTGGTTTATGTTGTCAAATGCCCTTGTGGCCTACTGTACATGGGTGAAACCACACAACATGTCAAAGATAGGATTGCCAGCCATAAGTCCACCATACGCTGCGGCAAAACCTGGTTACCCTTACCAGACCATTTCAACAAGTTAAAACATACAGTGGCACAACTTAAATACCAGGTCATCGAGCAAATACCTAAACCAAGAAGGGTGGTAACCACGTCAGAATACTGAAACTAAATCTGAAGTATGCTACATGGAATTAAAATCAGGGAAAAAGCAGCAGCGCACCAGTTAAAGCAGAAGAATAGGAGTACATAGGATTCTGGGTGCAGTGGGTATTCTGGATAGAGAGAAGGTTCAGACGTACCAGTTAAAGCAGAAGAATAGGAGTATATAGGATTCTGGGGTGCAGTGGGTGTTCTGGATAGAGAGAGGGTTCAGACGTACCAGTTACAGCAGAAAAATAGGAGTACATAGGATTCTGGGGTGCAGTGGGTATTCTGGATAGAGAGAAGGTTCAGACGCACCAGTTAAAGCAGAAGAATAGGAGTACATAGGATTCTGGGGTGCAGTGGGTATTCTGGATAGAGAGAAGGTTCAGACGTACCAGTTAAAGCAGAAGAATAGGAGTACATAGGATTCTGGGGTGCAGTGGGTATTCTGGATAGAGAGAAGGTTCAGACGTACCTGTGGATGAAAGTAGATGGATCAGGACATGACAGCATGAAGGGGAATATACCATGCGCTTTCATTCTGGATATATTTCTGATGTAACACTTCAAAGATGTCACACTTAAAATGATGTCACATCTGACCTGCTCCATTCAACACATCATATAAATTCCTTGATGGGTATAGTTTCCAAAATGTGGTCACTTGTGGGGGTTTCCAGTATTTAGGCACATCATGAGATCTCCAAATGTGACATGGTATGCATACTTGATTCTATCTATTTTTTGTGTTCAAAACATCAAACGTTGCTTCTTCCATTCAGGGCCATTCCATGCACCGAATCATTAGTTTTCCCCCACATATGGTGTATCATCATACTCAGGGGAAATTGCTCAACACATTTTGGGGTCTATTTTCTCCTGAGAAATTGCTGTTCAACTTTTAACCATTCAAGCCTCCTAACAAAATAAATTATGTTTGAAAAATAATGCAGATGTAAAGTAGACATATGGAAAATGTTATTTATTAACTATTTTGTATGACATAAATTTCTGGTTTAAGGGCATAAGAATTAAAAGTTTTAAAATTGCACACTTATCAAAATTTGCCAAATTTCTGATATTTCACAAAGGCAAGTATAATATCTAACAAATTTTACCTTTTTCATGACGTACTATATGTCACGAAAAAACAGTCTCAGAATCACTGGGATACATAGAAGCATTCCAAACGTATTACCACATAAAGTGACACTGATCAGAAATGTAAAGTTTGGCTTTGTCATGAATAGAGCTGAGCGAACCTTTCAAGGTTTGGCTCTTATTGGTTTGACGAACATCCTGTTGTTCGCCGAACAGTTCATTGATTAATTTGATAAATGTATCCGAACCCCATTGAATTCAACTGGAGGCAAAAACAAACGCATAGACAACACTTTCAGGTGGGCCAAAAAGGTGCAAAAACAGCTCAAATTAGGGGCAGACACCAGGAAAAGTGTCATCAATTGACCCAGAGTACAAATAGTATAATTGTGCACCATGAATGCATGGGACAGGGCCTGGGACAGGGCTTGGACCAGCATTTTTACCTTAAACATTGATGGATGAGTGACAGGTGTACACCTGGTTAGAGATGAGCGACTTTCCCTTTTTTCTGGTCGAGTCGGGTTTCACAGAACCCGACTTTCGCAAAAGTCGGGTCGAGTGAAATCGGCCGACTATCGCGAAAAATAGGCGGGTCAATCGAAACACGAAACCCAAAGCAAGTCAATGGGGAAGCAGAGTCGGTAGACAGTGGAGGACAGAAAACACACCTACAGTGCCCATTTCAATGGCAACATCAATCATTATTACTTAAGCTTGGCAACCTTTATTGACTTTATAATAATGTTTATGCATTGAAAAATGGGGGTTATTTGGCTCATATTGTGGGGGGGTTGGGATGGCTCCCGGTTTTCGTGTGCCCCGGGGCAAAGCGTATCAGTGGGCCCCTTTAACACATACCACAAAAAATGATGCTCCGTTACGGCACAGAAATCTCAGTATAGTACAATGCAAAATACTTCACTTCTTACATGACATAACTGATATCTATGTAAACATCTACAATAGCTAGAAAAAAGGACACTATATTCCTCCATACAGTACTATGGCCACCACATAGTGCGCCATACAGAAGAATGAGCCCCATAACATGCTCCATACAGAATATGCCCCATATGATGCTCCATACCCTATATAATGGCCCATAAATAATGAAGCCCATATGATGCTCCAGTATATCATGGTCCGCATGGATGATGCTCCAGTGTATGGTGGGCCAAAATCAAGCTCCATATATAATGCGCCCCATTATTAATGTTCCAGCGTGCAATGGGCCACGTAAATGCTGCTCCAGTGTCTGATGTCCCCCATTTTGAATGCTTCAGCATATGATGGGCCCTATGCCTGCTGCTTTAGTCTCTGATCTGACCCATTGACAATGCTACTGTATATGATGGGCCCTATGGCTGATGCTCCAGTCTCTGATCGGCCCCATGGCTGCTGCTTCAGTCTCTGATCTGCCACATTGACAATGCTACTGTGTATGATGGGCCCCATGGCTGCTGCTCCAGTCTCTGATTGGCTCCATGCCTGCTGCTCCAGTCTCTGATTGGCCCCATGCCTGATGCTCCAGTATCTGATCTGCCCCATGGCTGCTGCTCCAGTCTCTGATTGGCTCCATGCCTTGCTGCTCCGTCTCTGATCGCCCCATGGCTGCTGCCCATCTATGATTGGCCCCATGCCTGCTGCTCATCCTGATGCCCCATGCCTGTGCTCCAGTCTCTAATTGCCATGCCTGCGCCCATCTCTGATGGCCATGCTGATGCTCCAGTTCTGATCGCCCCATGGCTGCTGCTCCATCTCTGTGCTCCATGCCTGCTGCTCCATCCTGATGGCCCCATGCTGCTGCCCATCTGATGCCATGGCTGCTCCAGTCTCTGATCTCCATGCCTGTGCCCAGTCTCTATTGCCCTGCCTGCTGCTCCAGTCTCTGAACTGCCCAATTGACAATGCTACAGTATATGATGGGCCCATGCCTGATGCTCCAGTCTCTGATCGGCCCCATGGCTGCTGCTCCAGTCTCTGTTTGGCCCCATGCCAGCTGCTCCAGTCTCTGATTGGCCCCATGCCTGCTGCTCCAGTCTCTGATCTGCCCCATGGCTGCTGCTCCAGTCTCTGATTGGCCCCATGCCAGCTGCTCCAGCCTCTGATTGGCCCCATGCCTGCTGCTCCAGTCTCTGATTGGCCCCTTGCCTGCTGCTCCAGTCTCTGATCTGCCACATTGACAATGCTACTGTATATAATGGGCCCCATGCCTGCTGCTCCAGTCTCTGATCTGCCCCATGGCTGCTGCTTCAGTTTCTGATTGGCCCCATGCCTGCTGTTCCAGTCTCTGATTGGCCTCAACGCCTGCTGCTCCAGTCTCTGATTGGGCCCCATGCCTGCTACTCCAGTCTCTGATCTGCCCCATGGCTGCTGATCCAGCCCCTGATCTGCCCCATGGCTGCTGCTCAAGTCTCTGATTGGCCTCATGCCTGCTGTCCAGTCTCTGAAATGCCCATGGCTGCTGCTCCAGTCTATGATTGGTCCCATGCCTGCTGCTCCAGACTCTGATCGGCCCCATGCCTGCTGCTCCAGTCTTTGATCGGCCCCATGCCTGCTGCTCCAGTCTCTGATCGGCCCCATGCCTGCTGCTCCAGTCTCTGATTGGCCCCATGCCTGCTGCTCCAGTCTCTGAACTGCCCAATTGACAATGCTACAGTATATGATGGGCCCTATGGCTGCTGCTCCAGTCTCTGATTGCCCCATGCCTGCTGCTCCAGTCTCTGATTGGCCCCATGCCTGCTGCTCCAGTCTCTGAATGGCCCCATGCATGCTGCTCCAGTCTCTGATTGGCTCCATGTCTGCTGCTCCAGTCTTTGATCGACCCCATGGCTGCTGCTCCAGTCTATGATTGGCCCTATGCCTGCAGCTCCAGTCTCTGATTGGCCCCATGAAAGCTGCTTCAGTCTCTGATTGGCCCCATGTCTGCTGCTCCAGTCTCTGCTCAGCCACATTGACAATGCTACTGTATATGATGGGCACCATGCCTGCTGCTCCAGTATCTGATCTGCCCCATGGCTGCTGCTCCAGTCTCTGATTGGCCCCATGCCTGCTGCTCCAGTCTCTGAACTGCCCAATTGACAATGCTACAGTATATGATGGCCCTATGGCTGCTGCTCCAGTCTCTGATTGGCCCCATGCCTGCTGCTCCAGTCTCTGATTGCCCATGCTGCTGCTCCATCTCTGAATGGCCCATGCCTGCTGCTCCAGTCTCTGATTGGCTCCATGTCTGCTGCTCCAGTCTCTGATCGACCCCATGGCTGCTGCTCCAGTCTATGATTGGCCCTATGCCTGCTGCTCCAGTCTCTGATTGGCCACATGAAAGATGCTTCAGTCCCTGATTGGCCCCATGTCTGCTGCTCCATCTCTGCTCAGCCACATTGACAATACTACTGTATATGATGGGCACCATGCCTGCTGCTCCAGTATCTGATCTGCCCCATGGCTGCTGCTCCAGTCTCTGATCGGCCCCATGGCTGCTGCTCCAGTCTCTGATCGGCCCCATGCCTGCTGCTCCTGTCTCTGATTGGCCCGATGCCTGCTGCTCCAGTCTCTGATTGGCCCCATGCCTGCTGCTCCAGTCTCTGATCTGCCCCATGGCTGCTGCTCCAGTCTCTGATTGGGCCCATGCCTGCTGCTCCAGTCTCTGATTGGCCCCTTGCCTACTGCTCATGTCTCTGATTGGCCCCATGCCTGCTGCTCCAGTCTCTGGCCCATGCCTACTGCTCCAGTGTCTGATTGGCCCTATGCCTGCTGCTCCAGACTAGATTGGCCCCATGCCTGCTGCTTCCCGTCTCTGATCTTCCACATTGACAATGCTACTGTATATGATGGGACCCATCACTGCTGCTCCAGTCTCTGATCTGCTCAATGGTTGCAGCTCCAGTCTCTGATTGGGCCCATGCCTACTGCTCCAGTCTCTGATTGGCCTCATGCCTACTGTTCCAGTCTCTATTTGGCCCCATGGCTGCTGCTCCAGTCTCTGATTGGCTCCATGGCTGATGCTCCAGTCTATGATTGGCCCTATGCCTGCAGCTCCAGTCTCTGATTGGCCCCATGAAAGCTGCTTCAGTCTCTGATTGGCCCCATGTCTGCTGCTCCAGTCTCTGCTCAGCCACATTGACAATGCTACTGTATATGATGGGCACCATGCCTGCTGCTCCAGTATCTGATCTGCCCCATGGCTGCTGCTCCAGTCTCTGATTGGCCCCATGCCTGCTGCTCCAGTCTCTGAACTGCCCAATTGACAATGCTACAGTATATGATGGGCCCTATGGCTGCTGCTCCTGTCTCTGATCGGCCCCATGGCTGCTGCTCCAGTCTCTGATCGGCCCCATGCCTGCTGCTCCTGTCTCTGATTGGCCCCATGCCTGCTGCTCCAGTCTCTGATCTGCCCCATGGCTGCTGCTCCAGTCTCTGATTGGGCCCATACCTGCTGCTCCAGTCTCTGATTGGCCCCTTGCCTACTGCTCATGTCTCTGATTGGCCCCATGCCTGCTGCTCCAGTCTCTGGCCCCATGCCTACTGCTCCAGTGTCTGATTGGCCCTATGCCTGCTGCTCCAGACTCTGATTGGCCCCATGCCTGCTGCTTCAGTCTCTGATCTTCCACATTGACAATGCTACTGTATATGATGGGACCCATCACTGCTGCTCCAGTCTCTAATCTGCTCAATGGTTGCAGCTCCAGTCTCTGATTGGGCCCATGCCTACTTTCCAGTCTCTGATTGGCCTCATGCCTACTGTTCCAGTCTCTATTTGGCCCCATGGCTGCTGCTCCAGACTCTGACTGGCCCCATGCCTGCTGCTTCAGTCTCTGATCTTCCACATTGACAATGCTACTGTATATGATGGGACCCATCACTGCTGCTCCAGTCTCTGATCTGCTCAATGCTTGCAGCTCCAGTCTCTGATTGGGCCCATGCCTACTGCTCCAGTCTCTGATTGGCCTCATGCCTACTGTTCCAGTCTCTATTTGGCCCCATGCCTGCTGCTCCAGTCTCTGATTGGCCCAATGCCTGCTGCTCCAGTCTGTGATCTGTCACATTAACAATGCTACTGCATGTGATTGGCCCCATGCCTGCTGCTCCAGTCTCTGATCTGCCCAATGGCTGCTGCTCCAGACTCTGATTGGCCCCATGCCTGCTGCTCCAGTCTTTGATCTGCCCCATGGCTGCTGCTCCAGTCTCTGATTGGGCCCATTGCCTGCTGCTCCAGTCTCTGTTCTGACTCATGGCTGCTGCTCCAGTCTCTGATTATCCCCATGTCTGCTGCTCCAGTCTCTGATCTGCCCCATGGCTGCTGCTCCAGTCTCTGATTGTGCCCGTGTCTGCTGCTCCAGTCTCTGATTGGCCTCATGCCTACTGTTCCAGTCTCTATTTGGCTCCATGCCTGCTACTCCAGTCTCTGCTCAGCCACATTGACAATGCTACTGTATATGATGGGCACCATGCCTGCTGCTCCAGTATCTGATCTGCCCCATGGCTGCTGCTCCAGTCTCTGATTGGCCCCATGCCTGCTGCTCCTGTCTCTGAACTGCCCAATTGACAATGCTACAGTATATGATGGGCCCTATGGCTGCTGCTCCTGTCTCTGATCGGCCCCATGGTTGCTGCTCCAGTCTCTGATCGGCCCCATGCCTGTTGCTCCTGTCTCTGATTGGCCCGATGCCTGCTGCTACAGTCTCTGATTGGCCCCATGCCTGCTGCTCCAGTCTCTGATCTGCCCCATGGCTGCTGCTCCAGTCTCTGATTGGGCCCATGCCTGCTGCTCCAGTCTCTGATTGGCCCCTTGCCTACTGCTCATGTCTCTGATTGGCCCCATGCCTGCTGCTCCAGTCTCTGGCCCCATGCCTACTGCTCCAGTGTCTGATTGGCCCTATGCCTGCTGCTCCAGACTCTGATTGGCCCCATGCCTGCTGCTTCAGTCTCTGATCTTCCACATTGACAATGCTATGTATATGATGGGACCCATCACTGCTGCTCCAGTCTCTGATCTGCTCAATGGTTGCAGCTCCAGTCTCTGATTGGGCCCATGCCTACTGTTCCAGTCTCTGATTGGCCTCATGCCTACTGTTCCAGTCTCTATTTGGCCCCATGGCTGCTGCTCCAGACTCTGATTGGCCCCATGCCTGCTGCTTCAGTCTCTGATCTTCCACATTGACAATGCTACTGTATATGATGGGACCCATCACTGCTGCTCCAGTCTCTGATCTGCTCAATGGTTGCAGCTCCAGTCTCTGATTGGGCCCATGCCTACTGCTCCAGTCTCTGATTGGCCTCATGCCTACTGTTCCAGTCTCTATTTGGCCCCATGCCTGCTGCTCCAGTCTCTGATTGGCCCCTTGCCTGCTACTCCAGTCTCTGATCGGCCCCATGGCTGCTGCTCCAGTCTCTGATCGGCCCCATGCCTGCTGCTCCTGTCTCTGATTGGCCCGATGCCTGCTGCTCCAGTCTCTGATTGGCCCCATGCCTGCTGCTCCAGTCTCTGATCTGCCCCATGGCTGCTGCTCCAGTCTCTGATTGGGCCCATGCCTGCTGCTCCAGTCTCTGATAGGCCCCTTGCCTACTGCTCATGTCTCTGATTGGCCCCATGCCTGCTGCTCCAGTCTCTGGCCCCATGCCTACTGCTCCAGTGTCTGATTGGCCCTATGCCTGCTGCTCCAGACTCGGATTGGCCCCATGCCTGCTGCTTCAGTCTCTGATCTTCCACATTGACAATGCTACTGTATATGATGGACCCATCACTGCTGCTCCAGTCTCTGATCTGCTCAATGGTTGCAGCTCCAGTCTCTGATTGGGCCCATGCCTACTGCTCCAGTCTCTGATTGGCCTCATGCCTACTGTTCCAGTCTCTATTTGGCCCCATGGCTGCTGCTCCAGTCTCTGATTGGCTCCATGGCTGATGCTCCAGTCTATGATTGGCCCTATGCCTGCAGCTCCAGTCTCTGATTGGCCCCATGAAAGCTGCTTCAGTCTCTGATTGGCCCCATGTCTGCTGCTCCAGTCTCTGCTCAGCCACATTGACAATGCTACTGTATATGATGGGCACCATGCCTGCTGCTCCAGTATCTGATCTGCCCCATGGCTGCTGCTCCAGTCTCTGATTGGCCCCATGCCTGCTGCTCCAGTCTCTGAACTGCCCAATTGACAATGCTACAGTATATGATGGGCCCTATGGCTGCTGCTCCTGTCTCTGATCGGCCCCATGGCTGCTGCTCCAGTCTCTGATCGGCCCCATGCCTGCTGCTCCTGTCTCTGATTGGCCCCATGCCTGCTGCTCCAGTCTCTGATCTGCCCCATGGCTGCTGCTCCAGTCTCTGATTGGGCCCATGCCTGCTGCTCCAGTCTCTGATTGGCCCCTTGCCTACTGCTCATGTCTCTGATTGGCCCCATGCCTGCTGCTCCAGTCTCTGGCCCCATGCCTACTGCTCCAGTGTCTGATTGGCCCTATGCCTGCTGCTCCAGACTCTGATTGGCCCCATGCCTGCTGCTTCAGTCTCTGATCTTCCACATTGACAATGCTACTGTATATGATGGGACCCATCACTGCTGCTCCAGTCTCTGATCTGCTCAATGGTTGCAGCTCCAGTCTCTGATTGGGCCCATGCCTACTGTTCCAGTCTCTGATTGGCCTCATGCCTACTGTTCCAGTCTCTATTTTGCCCCATGGCTGCGCTCCAGACTCTGATTGGCCCCATGCCTGCTGCTTCAGTCTCTGATCTTCCACATTGACAATGCTACTGTATATGATGGGACCCATCACTGCTGCTCCAGTCTCTGATCTGCTCAATGCTTGCAGCTCCAGTCTCTGATTGGGCCCATGCCTACTGCTCCAGTCTCTGATTGGCCTCATGCCTACTGTTCCAGTCTCTATTTGGCCCCATGCCTGCTGCTCCAGTCTCTGATTGGCCCCATGCCTGCTGCTCCAGTCTGTGATCTGTCACATTAACAATGCTACTGCATGTGATTGGCCCCATGCCTGCTGCTCCAGTCTCTGATCTGCCCAATGGCTGCTGCTCCAGACTCTGATTGGCCCCATGCCTGCTGCTCCAGTCTTTGATCTGCCCCATGCTGCTGCTCCATCTCTGATGGCCCATGCCTGCTGCTCCAGTCTCTTCGATCATGGCTGCCCAGTCTCTGATATCCATGTCTGCTGCTCCAGTCTCTGATCTGCCCAATGGCTGCTGCTCCAGTCTCTGATTGTGCCCATGTCTGCTGCTCCAGTCTCTGATTGGCCTCATGCCTACTGTTCCAGTCTCTATTTGGCTCCATGCCTGCTACTCCAGTCTCTGCTCAGCCACATTGACAATGCTACAGTATATGATGGGCCCTATGGCTGCTGCTCCTGTCTCTGATCGGCCCCATGGTTGCTGCTCCAGTCTCTGATCGGCCCCATGCCTGCTGCTCCTGTCTCTGATTGGCCCGATGCCTGTTGCTCCAGTCTCTGATTGGCCCCATGCCTGCTACTCCAGTCTCTGATTGTCCCCATGCTGCTGCACCAGTCTCTGATTGGCCCATGCCTGCTGCACCAGTCTCTGATTGGCCCCATGCCTACTGTCAGTCTCTATTGGCCCATGCCTGCTACTCCAGTCTCTGATTGGCCCCATCTTGCCCAGTCTGATTGCCCAGCTGCTGCCAGTCTCTGATCTGGCCCTATGCCTGCTGCTCCAGTCTCTGATTGGCCCATGGCTGCTGCTCCAGTCTCTGATTGACCTCAGCCTACTGTCAAGTCTCTAATTGGGCCCATGCCTGCTGCTCCAGTCTCT
Organism: Oophaga sylvatica; assembly: GCA_033576555.1. Classification (NCBI taxonomy): domain Eukaryota; kingdom Metazoa; phylum Chordata; class Amphibia; order Anura; family Dendrobatidae; genus Oophaga; species Oophaga sylvatica. Next base: position 51,514 of record JARQOD010004652.1, read on the forward strand.
GATTGGCCCAATGTCTGCAGCTCCAGTCTATGATCTGCCACATGACAATGCTACTGCCATGTGATGGCCCCATGCCTGCTGCTCCAGTCTCTGATCTGCCCCATGGCTGCTGCTCCAGTCTCTGATTGGCCCATGCCTGCTGCTTCAGTCTTTGATCTGCCCATGCGCATGCTCCAGTCTATGATTGGGCCCATGCCTGCTGCTCCATTCTCTGACTCATGGCTGTGCTCCAACTCTGATCCCATGTCTGCTGCTCCAGTCTCTGATCTGCCCCATGCTGCTGTACAGTCTCTGATTGTGCCCATGCCTGCTGCTCCAGTCTCTGATTGGCCCCATGTCTCTGTTCCAGTTCTAATTGGCCCCATGCCTGCTGCTCCAGTCTGTGATCTGCACATTGACAATGCTACTGCATGATTGGCCTCATGCCTGCTGCTCCAGTCTCTGATCTGCCCATGGCTGCTGATTTCAAGCTCTATTGGCCCCATGCCTGCTGCTCCAGTCTCTGATCTGCCTCATGGCTTTTGCTCCAGTCTCTGATTGAGCCCATGCCTGCTGCTCCAGTCTCTGATCGCCCATGGCTGCTGCTCCAGTCTCTGAATTGCCCCATGCATCTGCTCCAGTCTCTGATCTGCCTCATGGCTATGCTCCAGTCTCTGATTATGCCCATACTGCTGCTTCCAGTCTCTGATTGGCCCATGCCATCTGCTCCAGTCTCTATCGCACCTGGTGGCTCCATCTACTGCCTGGCTAATGCTCCAGTCTCTGATTAGCCCCAGCCTGCTGCACCAGTCTCTGATTGGCCCCATGCCATCTGCTCCAGTCTCTGATCGGCACCATGCCTGCTGCTCCAGTCTCTATCTGCCTCATGCTATGCTACTCCAGTCTCTGATTAGGGCCCCATACCTGCTGCCCAGTCTCTGATCGGCCCCATGCCTGCTGCTCCAGTCTCTGATTGCCCCATGCCATCTGCTCCAGTCTCTGATCGGCCCATGGCTGCTGCATCTCTGAGTGGCTCATACTCTGCCCAGTCTCTGATTGCTCATGCCACTGTTTCCAGTCTCTGATTGGCCCCATGCCTGCTGCTCCAGTCTCTGATTGGCCCCATGCCTGCATGCTCCGTCTGTGATCTGCCCATGCATGCTGCTCAGTTTGATGGGCCCATGCCTGCTGCTCCAGTCTCTGACTGCCCATGGCTCTGCTTCCCGTCTCTGTTTGGCCCCATGCTGCTGCTCCAGTCTCGATAGGCCCCATGGCTGCTGCTACCAGTGTATGATTGGCACCATGCCTCTGCTCCAATCTCTGATTGGCCCCATGTCTGCTGCTCCAGTCTCTGATTGGCTCCATGCCTTGCTGCTCCAGTCTCTGATCTGCCACATTGACAATGCTACTGTACATGATGGGCCTCATGCCTGCTGCTCCAGTCTCTGATCTGCCCCATGGCTGCTGATTAAGTCTCTTATTGGCCCCATGCCTGCTGCTCCAGTCTCTGATCTGCCTCATGGCTTTTGCTCCAGTCTCTGATTAGCCCCATACCTGCTGCTCCAGTCTCTGATCGGCCCCATGGCTTGTGCTCCAGTCTCTGATTGGCCCCATGCCTGCTTCTCCAGTCTCTGAACTGCCCAATTAACAATGCTACAGTATATGATGGTCCCTATGGCTGCTACTACAGTCTCTGGTCGGCCCCATGGTTGCTGCTCCAGTCTCTGATTTTCCCCATGCCTACTGCTCCAGTCTCTGATTGGCCCCATGCCTGTTGCTCCAGTCTCTCATCTGCCCCATGTCTGCTGCTCCAGTCTCTGATTGATACCAT
>JARQOD010004653.1:0-53316 GCA_033576555.1 Oophaga sylvatica
GTCTATTAGGTTGGGATTCCATTTCTGGGACCTCCACTATTATAGACAACGTGGGTCCTCTGACCGCTTTTTAACACTCCAGGAAAAAGGAGTCAAGATGTGACCACACAGTGAGCGCACCTATCCACTTAGTTTGAGCTTTAGTGATCACTGCAGCCTCAGAGATGGCGGGGGCCGCACAGAGCGGCATCATGAGCCACATGTGGCCCCCAGGCTGCGCAGTATGCGCCCCTGGTTTATAAATGTAGCTGGTGATGTCGGCTTTCAGAGGCCGGATATCTGAGCCTTGTGGTCCGGTACTGGAGCGGACACGTCATGTCTTACCTATAGAGGACAAAACACAACTATCCGCCATGTTCACTCTCTGCCTATGAAATAGTGTTTGCTTTATATGTGTCTCTAAGATAGTGACACCGGTGACAGGACTCGTGTTGTGCAGTTGGATCCATCAGTGATTATTCCTGTTTTGCATTGCGTTCTCCGCAGACGGCCACGCTGCAGCATTACAGCGGATATCGGGCGCCGGATCTGTTGCCTCTTATGAAAAGGTTGAACTTCCTGATTATGTGTCAGCCAAACGAAAAGCTGAAGGCCGTACGGAGCAAATACTCACACAGGTAAAGAAATCCCCACACCGCTGGTTATATTGACGCTGCCTGCCCGCGGCGCTGTGTTACGGTGGCCCTGGCAATAGACATGGTGGAGTAGTGGGTCTCCTCTCTAATAACTGCATTTTCAGCCCAATCCCACCTCTATTCTCCCTTGCTTAGAAGTGATCTCTGTCCGTATCCACTGTCCCTCCAAGTGGCCGTCATATACCGACCTCCGGGCCCGGCCACTGCCTTTATTCGCCCCTTCACTTGGCTTCTACACTTGCTGACATTCCCACCATCATCATCAGTGACTTAACATCCCCACTGACACCCAGTAGCCTCCAAGCGTCTGTCGCTTGCTTCATCCTTTTGGACTTAGTCAGTGGTCCTCCACAGCCACCCACATGGCCAGACATACATTAGACCTTACCTCCACCCGCCTCTGTCCCTATCTGACCACCATCTACTCACTTTCTCATCCCTGTCCTCTTCACCTGCAACCCATGTCCAGCACCTAGCACACCCCCGCAGAAACCTCACACACTGACTCTACTGCTGTCGTCCATATCTTCACTCCATGACACCGCGCCACCATTTTCTACAACACCACGCTGGCATCAGCTATTGCCTGAGTCGCCCCTCTCATGCATGGCAGAGTGCGACAAATCACCAGGCAACCCTGGCACAACAACCTCACTACAAAGCTTCGGCAAGTGTCCATGGTTGCTGAGCAGCACGGAAAGAAAATACAGTCATGGGAAGACATTCATATCGGCCCTCACCTCTGCTAGACTGGAGTACTTCACCACACTTGTCTCTTCTTTATCCCACATCCCCAAATTGCTATTACTTTCAACTCCTTCCTCCACCCTCTGCGGCCTCCTCCAACCTCCCTCATCTCTGCAGAACAGTTCACTGCACATTTCAAAAATAAGATTGACCAGACAAGGCAAATCTTTACTGCCCATCCACCTCAACCCTGTGTATGACAGGCCACTGACCCCCTATAACCTTCCTCCCCACCGTCGCTGGAGGAGAGCTCACACATCTTCAGATCGCACCTTCCGACTTGTGCACTTGACCTCATCCCACCCCCTACCCAACATCACACCACCACGCTTATCTCAGCCTTAACCCATCGTTTCAACCTATTGCTAACAGGGTCGGATTAAGAACATGATGGGCCTGGAGCTGAAGGGGCGGGGCAAGGGGTGGGGCCAAACACGGCAGCGGGCGGCAGCATGAGTCATCACCGCAGCATGAGTCATCACCACAGCCGAGACATCGGCGCGGCTGGCTGGGCCGCGGATGGGCCTATCCAGAGGCGTAGCTAGGGTTTCGGTTTAGGGGGGGGGGCGAAACATCTGAGTGGGCCCCTAACCAGAGAACCTCAGCAAATGACCGCGCTGTTGCCAAAATTAATCTATATATAAAAAGACCAATATTGATATCACCGCCATATGGTCAGTGGTACATAACACCAGTCCTACAGAACATATAAGAGATCATAGCAGAGTTACAGATCATGACTTACCGCGGACGTTCTTTCTGATGGAATCGTTCACTTTTCATGTCTTTTCCATCTGGCCCAGACCGACATGACGACTCCTCCAGCCAGGACTCAACTACAGAGAATACAACAAAGACACGTTTCACTTCTCATATTGTCAGCACCGTCACGGTCACCAATTGGACTATTCTCAACCTGCACAAACTCCTCATCCTGCTGATACCCCAATACTGAGCCTCTGCTGCCATATGTGTCCCTATTACTGCACTTGGTACCCCAATACTGAGCTGCTGCTGCCCTATGTGTCCCTATTACTGCACCTACTGTGTGGTTCTGTGTGACCTCTAAATTCTAAAGCACCCTCTATAATATAGTAATGCCAGGTGCATGGGCCCTAGAAAACAGTGCCCACATGTTGTCCCCTAGAATGTAATAATGCCCTGTGTGTGCCCCTTTGACAGTCACAGTAACCAGAGTTCCCCTATAACAATAAGTACCCACTTTACACTTAATGTCCCGAGTCTCCCTCCTGTACAGCTCCCCTATACACAGTATGATGCCCCCTCACTGGATATATACTGACCCCTTAATATCCCCAAACTATTTAATGGCTCCAACACTGTATGATGGCCCCGTATGCAGCAGTACTTATAATGCACCCCATATGCAGCCGTACTTATAATGCACCTCCATATGCAGCCGTACTTATAATGCACCCCATATGCAGCCGTACTTATAATGCACTCCCCCATATGCAGCCTTACTTATAATGCACCCCATATGCAGCCGTACTTATAATGCACTCCCCCATATGCAGCCGTACTTATAATGCACCTCCATATGCAGCCGTACTTATAATGCACCCCATATGCAGCTGTACTTATAATGCACCCCATATGCAGCCTTACTTATAATGCACCCCCATATGCAGCCGTACTTATAATGCACCCCCATATCCAGCCGTACTTATAATGCACCCCATATGCAGCCGTACTTATAATGCACCTCCATATGCAGCCGTACTTATAATGCACCCCATATGCAGCCGTACTTATAATGCACTCCCCCATATGCAGCCTTACTTATAATGCACCCCATATGCAGCCGTACTTATAATGCACTCCCCCATATGCAGCCTTACTTATAATGCACCCCCATATGCAGCCGTACTTATAATGCACCCCATATGCAGCTGTACTTATAATGCACCCCATATGCAGCCTTACTTATAATGCACCCCCATATGCAGCCGTACTTATAATGCACCCCCATATCCAGCCGTACTTATAATGCACTCCCCCATATGCAGCCTTACTTATAATGCATCCCTTTACAAAAATAATAAATCCAGTACTCACCTCTCTTGCTCCAGGCTCCTGCGCTGCTCACTGCTCTCCCTCTCAGCGTCTGACTGCCGGCGCCGGGCAGTGACGTCATCGCGCCCGCTGTCGGACGCTGAGAGGGGGATTATGGGAGAGAAGGAGCGCTCGCTCCTTCTCTCTCAATGCGGTCAGCTGTATTGGCTGGATGCCGATACAGCTGACCCTCCGATGACGGGCGGGGGGCCCACTGCTGGCACCGGGCCCCCCACCGCCTGCTCAGGGGCCCCGTAGCGGCCGGGCGGCAGAGCAGGGAGATTGATTCTCCCTGCTCTGCCGCAGAAAGTAACTGTGTCGGCGTGCTGTGCACGCCGATACAGTTACAGTAGCGTAGCTCCGGGTGGGCCCCCTCCGAGCGCGGGGCCCGGGGCCAGCGCCCCCTCTGCCCCCCCGGTAGCTACGCTACTGGGCCTATCTCTAACAAGGGGCCTGGAGCTGCAGCTCCATCAGCCCCTACGTTAATCCGGCCCTGATTGCTAACCTCTGCTACCTTCCCTTCTGCTTTCAAACCTGCCGCTATCACACCTATCCTGAAGAAATACCCCTTGACCCAACCTCTATGTCCAGCTATCGTTCTATATTGTTGCTCCCTTTCGCCTCCAGTCTCATCGAGCAGCACGTCTATGCTGCACTTTCCACCCACCTCGCATCTAACTCCCTCTTTAAGGCTAGTTTCACACTAGCGTATGGCCGAGCTGCGAAGGGATGCAGACTTCCTTCGTGAAGCTCCGCCCACAGCTGCACCCCCTCCTGTCAGCTCCGCCTACGTGGGCATGCGGCCTGCGTACCTCTATTTTACATTAGGTACGCAGGCCGAGCGGATGTATGCGGACATTGCGGCGACCTGCAACGAGTTGCATTTTGGTGCGGTCGCCGCACCGTCAAAACGACGCATGCTGCGGCATCCGCATACATCTGCTCGGCCTGCGTACCTAATGTTAAATATAGGTACGCAGGCCGCATGCAGACATAGGCGGAGCTGACCGGAGGGGGTGCGGTGGTGGGGGGAGCTTCACGGAGGAAGTCCGCAGCTCTGAGGAACGCTAGTGTGAAGCTAGCCTTACTACCAAAGTGAACTGACAATTCTCTATACTCCTCCTTCTAGACTTGTCCTCTGCCTTCAACACAGGTGACTACTGCCTCCTACTACAGATCCTCTCTTCCCTCAGTATCTCAGACCTCGCCTGGATCTCTTCATACCTTTCTAAACTGCACACTTAGCATCTCCAACTACCACACTACTTCCTCATCTTGTCCTTTTGCTATCCCCAAACCTCTGTCCTGGAATCCCCCTACTTTTGTCCCTCTATACCTTGTCCAGAATCCCAGACTGTCCATCAGCCATATCCTCCATCTTCTCATCACACTTCTCCTCATTTTTCCTCCATCTCCCCTAACCCTACCTGATCTGTCTATCTCAATAAATGACACCACACTTTCTCCTATACCGGAAGTCTGCTGCCTTGTAGTAATCCACGACTCTGCCCTGTCCTTCAGAGCGCACATCCAAGCTCCTGTCCCCTCAAACTCAAAAATATTTCCAGAATCCATACTTTCCTCAACCTTCGATCTACAATAATGTTAGTGCTCTCATCATCTCCCATTTCGACTACTGCCATATCCTCCTCTGTGGCCTCCCTGCTAACACCCTTGCACCTTTCCAGTCCGTCCTTAACTCTCCTGCCCGACTTCTCAACCTCTCGCCTCTCCGCTTCGCCACTCCGCAGATCCCTTCATTGGCTCCCAATTCCCCAATGTATCCAGTTCAAGCTACTAACACTGACCTACAAAGCCGTCCATAATCTGTCTCCTTGGTATATCTCAAAACTAATCTGGTGTCTTCACACGTAATCTCCGGTCCTCCCAGGATCTTCTTTTCTCCTCCACAGTTATTTGTTCCTCACCTAATTGCCTCCAAGACTTCTCCCGAGTATCCCCATCCTCTAGCATTCTGTGCCCCAACACATCCGGTTATCCACCACATTCGGAACTTTCAGACAAATGTTGAAAACCCATGTCTTCAAGAAAGCTTCAGCCTACACTGACGCCGGTGCCGCCTCACCACCACCGGAGCTGCCACCTCACCACCACCAGAGCTGCCACCTCACCACCACCAGAGCTGCCACCTCACCACCACCAGAGCTGCCACCTCACCACCATTTGATATTCTTGTCATTTTGAGTGATTACATTATGGAATCCATAGTTTGCTTTTTGTTTTTTATTGACTTTTCTCTTATTGTTACAGGGTTTTCTTTGAAGTTGCGAAACTCCCACCCGTAGATGTGCTGAAGCTAGAAGAGTCGTTTCAGAGTTAGTCCTTGCTTGTCTGGTCCGTGTTACGCCAGAGCTGTATATACGATGTAAATATCTGTACTTTTATATAATGAGTCCTCTGATCTCCAGCTGCCTAGGAGCCTTTCCATGTACAGTCTGTCCATAAACGCCTTGTAAAGGAGATGAGGAGCGAAAATACATTGATTAAAGAACGGCTTGTGTAGTCTCTTTGTTATTCTGGCTTTCTCATAAATAAGATCTCATTCAGACGTTCTGATGTATGAGGAAAAAAAATCGCCGATAAAGAAAATGTGTTGGGTCCAATTTTCATCCATCTTTACCATCAGTATGGTGTGTGTGTATATATGTGATCAAAAAAAGCATAAAAGCCGTCCCACCAGTGCCAAGGTGACCCCAAATCAGGATGGTCCTAACCGCTAATATAACCTTACCATGCAGCATAGCGACGTCCTGTGTGAATAAGGGCTGAGCAGGACCGGGTCTCAAACATGGACACGCAGCTAGTGAGGAGCTTTGTAAATGTAAAATCCAGCTCCGTGTACCCATTATATCCGATCAGTGAAAAACATTCAACCCGTGTGTGAGACGGACGTCAGAATGAGGCCCAAGAAGCCGGATTCCATTTTGCACCCCGAGTTTTTACTTTCATGACCAGGCCAAATTTTGCAATTCTGACCAGTGTTGCTTTATGTGGTAGTAACTGGAACGCTTCAACGGATCCCACTAATTTGGAGATTTGTTTTTTTTGTGTGTGTGACATTGTACTTCATGATGGCGGTAAAATTTAGGTTGATTTCTTTTCAGCTGCAGATGGAAGCAAGGGGGACACTTCTTTACTTCTGGGTAGGGCGGAGCCAGATAGTAGGACTAACCTCAGGTTCTAAAAATGGGTGTTGTCCGGCCCCTCCGGCTCTGGCTCCTCCTGCCGTACACTCCAGTTTCGACTTGAGGTCCAAGTAGGAAGGACGGCTGCTAATGCAGCTCCTCAGAAATCACCTCAGAAGAGTTTATTATTTTACTCGGACAGGGTCCTGGACTTTATGTCTAGAGGATCAGGGGTACCGGCGCTGCTGGACCCCATCCTCTCCCCTGGCAGAAATGTATTCCCTAAATGGTGGTCATTGCATTTTCTTGCCGGCCCGGGGGAAGAGGTGGCTATCCCTGACAGGACGCACACCACGTTCTGGGTCACTGCGTTCCTTGTCCTCATGGGGAAGAAATGGGCACAGCGTCACATATCCGTGGAGGGTCCCTGTGGCGTTTTTGGCTGGTGAGTACTCTGCATTATATTTTGATATGTGCGAGTGATTACAGCGTCTGCGGTGACAGCGCTGACTGTTATTGGTGTTTCCCACTATTTTCTCATGATTGGGCATTTTTAAAAAAAAAAAAAAAAAGAGCAATTTTTTATTTAATATGTTTTCGGCGCTGCAGCGCCATTACAGTGTACAGGGAGAGGAGTGCAAAAGATTTCCCGCACTTTTTTGACTGAGCAGAGAGGGGGCGTGGCTTCGGGCTTTCCCGGCTTTCCGATTACAGGAAGTGACTGGCTCCTTCTCTTCCTGCTCTCTGCGGCAGCCATTACAGCTCTCCTGGTCTCCTCTCCTCCGTTTCTGTACACAGGCATTTGAGACAACACCAAGCCAGCCGGGTGAGTCGCTGCTATCGCTTAGGTAGCAGCTTAACCCTTTAGCCTCCCGCAGCATTTTTTTGCTGTTTGCGCTCTCTAGCGCAGCGCTGCAGTTTTCTGATCATTGGGACATTGTATCCCTCAGTAACGGTCTGTGAGCTGTCTGCAGCGGGGGGGGGGGGCGCCGTTCTTCACCGCTGGGGTATTCTTTTGCTTTTAAAAGAAGTTAACCTTTCAGCGTTTTGCTACTGTGTGAGACCACACTGCTCTGGTTATTCTCATCACTATACCATCTCAATAACCGGCATGTCAGATTTGAGTCAGGAGGCTGATCGTCTTCCCCAGGACCAGCCCCGCGTTTCTGACACGATGGAATCCTCTGCACCTTCTAGCGCTGCTATTGGAGGTCGCTATGATGCCAATGCCAAGTTTGATATGCTCGCTACTGCTATTAGTGGGCTTTCTGACCTTTTGGGTCAGTGGGTATCCTCTAGACCTTCTCATAGCAAAAAGCGTCCCAGGTTTGCTATGACCTCCCCACTAAGTGACTCAGATTTGTCTGCGAGGGGGAGTTCTCCTTCAGTTTCTGAGGGAGAATGTTCTGATTCGGGCAGAGAGGATTTTCAGGAGCACTCTGCTTCCTTGTCGGGCCGTGTAGATGCTTTTGTCAGGGCCATACGAGAGGTACTGCAAGTACCCGAGGAGATGAATGATGATGAAGGTATACCCAGATGGTACCATGGGTCGCAAAGATCACGTTTAGCGATGCCAGCTATGAGTGAGTTTTCTAAGAAAGTAGAAAAGGAACGCGTTTGTCCAGATAAACGTTTTCAGGGGACAAGGTTGTTTGAAACCTTGTATCCTTGTCCAGCAGACCTATTTGCTAGCTGGATTCAGTCCCCTGAGGTGGATATTTCTTTATCTAAGCTTAACAAAGCTACTATGCTTCCCTTCAAAGGGAAAGCTACTTTGCAGGATGCGCTGGACAAAAAGTCAGAGATGGCAGCCAAGGCCGGCTATGAAGCTGCTGGTCAGGCCTTTAGAGTGGCTTTATCTTCCTATTGTGCTTCTAGAGCTTCCATGGGTTGGACAGCTCGCCTGCGGATATCCCTGCAAGATGGGTCGTCTTTACAGGCAATAGATGAGATCATTAAGTTAATAGAAGAATCAGACCAATATGTCTGTGACGCTCTTTTGGATATGGCTTCCCTAATATCCAGAGCTCAGGCTTCTACAATCACTGTTAGAAGAGCGTTGTGGCTTAAACAGTGGACTGGAGATGCGGTCTCCAAACAAGGTTTGCTATCTTTGCCTTACAAAGGTGGTCAGCTTTTCGGCTCTGACCTCACGGAATTGATGGCTAAGGAGTCAGCGTTGCCTCAGCGTAGGGCAGCTACGGCTGCTTTTGGCAGGACCGGTTCCTACAGTAACCGGCGGTTTTTTCGTGGCAGGGGGCGAGCCGGTCACTCCTCTTGGGGATCGGGTCGTCCCACCTTTTCAGGGAAAAAGTCTTCCCAAAAGTCTAACGCTTCTTGGAAACAATACCCGCGCAATGACAAGCGGGAATCTGACAAAAAGCCCGCCAAAACGGACTGACGCCAGAAGTTCACTCGAGGATTCTCGAGTGGGGGGGCGCCTGCTCCTGTTTCAAGCGGTTTGGGTCTCCCGCGTCTCAGACTCCTGGGTGACACGAATAATGTCGGCAGGCTATTTCATAGAGTTTCTCTCTCGCCCTCCAGAAAGATTCTGGCAGTCTCGCGTTCCGTCAGATCCCGACTTATTGACCGCTCTGCGGCAGGAAGTCGATTCCTTACTACAGAAGGGTGTAGTAGTGTCAGTTCCTCCGGAAGACCGGGGAAGGGGATTTTATTCCAACCTCTTTGTGATCCCCAAAAAGGAGGGAAAGTTTCGTCCCATTCTGGATCTCAAGAGGTTAAATCGGCATGTTTACACCCAAAAGTTCCGCATGGAGTCGCTTCGCTCAGTGGTGACTGCCCTGTCACAGAACAATTTTCTGGTGTCCATAGATATTCGCGACGCCTATTTACACGTTCCCATCGGAAGATCTCATCAGCGCTTTCTGCGCTTTGCCATAGGTCAGGACCATTACCAGTTTGTGGCCCTCCCTTTCGGGTTGGCTTCGGCACCCCGAGTTTTTACAAAGGTGCTGACACCTCTTATGGCAATGCTTCGGAGACAAGGGATCATGATACTTCCTTATCTGGACGATCTTCTGATTGTGGCATCCTCAAAGGAGGAGGCAGTGACGGCTCGCGATTTATCCCTTCAGCTCCTGGAGGATTTCGGGTGGCTGATCAACTGGGAGAAGTCATCCCTGGAGCCTTCTCAGTCAATCCTGTTTTTGGGCATGATTTTCGACACAGCGAAAGTGGTAGTTTTTCTGCCAAAGGACAAGCAAACCAGTATCCATTGTCTGGCACGGACTGTGCAGTCCTCAACGACAGTATCCCTTCGAAGATGTATGCGCCTTCTGGGGTTAATGGTCGCTTCGATGGAAGCTCTTCCGTTTGCTCAGTTCCATTGCAGAACGCTTCAAAGCTTCATTTTGAAGAGATGGAATCGTGCACAGGAAACACTGGATTGCAGGGTTTTAATCTCCCGCAAAGTGCGAGAGTCTCTGGACTGGTGGTTACGTCCGGAACGGTTTTTCCTGGGAAAATCTTTTCTTCCCCTGTCATGGTCGGTCTTGACCACCGATGCCAGCCTGACGGGCTGGGGGGGAGTTTGGAACAATCTCTGGATTCAGGGAGTTTGGTCACCGGAAGAATCGGTGTTACCTTACCGATCAACATCCTGGAATTGAGGGCAATTTTTCTTTGCCTCCAACATTGGACGGTCCCTTTGAGTGGATTACCAGTTCGTGTTCAGACGGACAACGCTACGGCGGTTGCGTATATCAACCATCAAGGCGGGACGAGGAGCTCCAGACTCATGTCGGAGGTATCTCGGATTCTGATATGGGCCGAGGCTCATGTGCCGGCCATTTCTGCGATTCACATACCAGGAGTTCAGAATATCCAGGCAGACTTTCTCAGCCGAGAGAGGATGGATTCAGGAGAATGGAGTCTTCATCCGGAAATCTTTGCACTTCTGTGCTCCCGATGGGGGACTCCTCAAGTAGACTTGATGGCCTCCAGGATCAATGCCAAGTTACCAATTTTCATGTCCAGATACAGGGATCCGACCGCGGTGGAAGTGGATGCGCTGGTGGTTCCGTGGAGCCAATACCAGCTGGTTTATGTGTTCCCACCGATATCCTTGCTGCCGCTTGTGTTACGTCGGGTCAGGCTGGAGAGGGTTCCGGCTATTCTGATAGCCCCAGATTGGCCGAGAAGGACGTGGTCTTCCACACTGACGTCGCTTCTGGCGGCGCCTCCTTTTCCTCTGCCTCTTCGACCGGACTTGCTCACTCAGGGTCCCGTGTGTCATCCGGGCCTGAGGTCTCTGCGTTTGACGGCTTGGCTCTTGAGACCGAGATTTTAACCCGTCAAGGGTTTTCAGAAAAGGTCATTGCCACCATGAGAGCGTCAAGAAGTCCGGCTACGACTAGGATTTACTACAGGATTTGGGAATCCTTCTTTTCATGGTGTTTGGGTTCTTCCAGGAATCCAAAGAAATTTTCATTACCCAACTTGTTGGTTTTTTTGCAGCACGGGCTGGATAAGGGTTTGGCAATCATTACCCTGAAGGGTCAGGTGTCTGCCCTGTCGGTGCTTTTTCGTAAAGCTATTGCCTCGCGTAGGGACGTATGTGCCTTTTTTCGCGGAACAGCCCGTCAGTTTCCTCCAAGGAAAACTCCTGTGTCGCCTTGGCGGCTTAATCTGGTTTTGAAAGCTCTTCAAAGTGCTCCTTTCGAGCCTATGGATGCTATTAATCTTTCTTTGCTTTCTTGGAAGGTTGCCTTCCTAGTGGTGGTCACTTCCTTGAGACGGGTTTCCGAGTTGGCGGCTCTTTCATGTTCGCCACCTTTCTTGGAATTTTTCCCGGATCGTGTTGTTCTTCGCACGCGACATGATTTTCTCCCTAAAGTGGTATCTCAATTCCATGTCAATCAAGATATTGTGTTGCCTTCGCTTTGTTCAGAACCAAAGAATGCGAAGGAGCGGGCCTTGCACTCATTGGACTTAGTGCGGGCATTGAAGTTTTACTTGTCAGTTACGCAGAGTTTCCGGAAGTCGGATTCTCTTTTTGTGATTCCAGCAGGTCGTCGTCGTGGTCAACGAGCTTCTAAAGATACTATAGCTCGTTGGATCCGGTCAGCTATTTTGGAAGCTTACCGTGTTATGGACGAACCTTGCCCGATTAATATTCGGGCTCATTCCACGAGAGCTGTGGGCTCTTCGTGGGCCCTTCATCAAGGGGCTTCGGCAGCCCAGCTCTGTCGAGCAGCGACTTGGCGTTCTGTTCACACCTTTACAAAGTTTTATAAGGTGGACGTCAGTGCCTCCGCTGATGCGGCCTTAGGACGCAGAGTCCTTCAGGCGGCTGTATTTTGAAAACTTCTAGTTAAGTTTATGTTGCGCCTGTTGCGCATGTATCAAGGTGTTGGCTTCTGCCTGTTTAAGGTTTTTTCCCACCCTTGTTTTTGTACTGCTTTGGGACATCCCAGAAGTAATGAAGTGTCCCCCTTGCTTCCATCTGCAGCTGAAATACGAATTTTGGTAAGAACTTACCTGTAAAATTCTTTTCAGCAAAGGAAGCAAGGGGGACACTTCTCCCTCCCATAAGGCAGAAGGTGTTGTTTCAGATGCAGCGCGGCTCGCTCTGATAAGTGAGTTTCTGAGCTGAGGTCAGCGCTCTACGGCTCTTTCCGGCATCGCCAGCTCATCGCAGTGGTCAGGTTTTGTGAGTGGTACCTGAGCTGTGTGGTATTCATGTTATGTGCATAACTTTGGTCTTTTGAACCCTTTCAGATTGGTTATGGCACTCCGCTGGTGATTTCTTTCTCCTTAGCTTGTGTACAAAACTGGAGTGTACGGCAGGAGGAGCCAGAGCCGGAGGGGCCGGACAACACCCATTTTTAGAACCTGAGGTTAGTCCTACTATCTGGCTCCGCCCTACCCAGAAGTAATGAAGTGTCCCCCTTGCTTCCTTTGCTGAAAAGAATTTTACAGGTAAGTTCTTACCAAAATTCGTATTTTCAGCTGCAGATGGAAGGAAGAGAGCCACAGTATTCATTACTGATGGGTAGGCGGAGCCCCAGATCAGGATGTTACCTCAGATCAAAAGAGTGATGACTGGCTGGCCCCTCCAGCTCGGGCTCCTCCTACTCAGCTCCAGTCTAAGATTTGAGGTCCAGAGGATGGTCGCTGCTAATGCAGCTCCTCAGAAGATTTTATTATTTTACATTCGGACAAGAGACTTGGATCACTAGTTGGTCTAGAGGTCTCAGGGGTACCAGCGCTGCTGTACCCCAACCTCTCCCTTGGCGGATCTGTATTTACTCAAAGTCCCTGCAGAATCCTTGCCGGCCCTGGGGGATGAGGAGAGCTTCCCTGGCGGGGACGCAAACCACACGTGCGGTCACTGCGTCCCTCGCCCTGGGGGGAAGCATGGGCACAGCGCCAGAAACCCCTGAGGGTCCCTGTGGCGCCTTGGCTGGTGAGTACTCCACACAAAATTTTATTATTAATGTGTGAGTGTTTTAGCGTCTGATGGCAGCGCTATTACATGTATATCAGTATGCTTCAGCACTGCGGTGACAGCGCTATTACATGTTTATCAATGTATTTCACCAGCCTCTCCCTTGGCGGATCTGTAACTACATTATGGTCCCTGCAGAATCTTGCCGGCCCTGGGGGATGAGGAGAGTTTCCCTGGCGGGGGCGCAAACCACACACTGGGGTCACTGCGCTTCCCGCCCTGGGGGGAAGCATGGGCATAGCGCCAGAAACCCCTGGGGTCCCTGTGGCGTTTCGGCTGGTGAGTACTCCACATTTTGGTAAAATGTGTGTGAGTGTTTTAGCGACTGCTGCGGCAGCCGCTGTACAAATATATGCCGATGACTAGTTTTTCTATGTCCGCAGGAGGATGCCTGCAGGACGAGGGAAAGGAGGGGAGTACGCGCTCTTTTTATTTTTTGAATTTCGCGCCGCTTCTGAGCGCGCGCTTTACTGCAGCCTCCATTTCCGGCTCCTCTACATGGAGCACACGGAGGCAGAGCGCGGCGGCCATTGCTGACAAGCGAGCCGGCCGGGCAGAAGCTTAACCCCTTCACCTCCACAGCGTGGCTATTGCTGATAAAGCGCTGTAGGTTGAAAGCTCCCCGGATCGTTCTCCTCCCCTCCCGGCTAGAATACGTGTCCAGCTTGGTGAGTCGCTTCTAGCCCGCCGGGCAGAAGCTTAACCCCTTCACCTCCACAGCGCGGGCGCCGTCTGGGGCACTTCTGAGTGACAGATTGCGCTGTCCTGCGGCTGTTCTCGCATAAGGGGCTCGCACACTCTTTTAATATTAATAAAGAGGCTGTGGGGAGTCTGCGACATTAATGCTGCCACTATACGTTTCCGCTGACGATCCTGATGGCGTCACATAATATTGCGATCGTTTGTGTGTCATTTTTAATGTCGCTATTAGCTGCCAATCTGGGCGATCTCATTAGCATCGCATAGGCGATTAGCGATCTCCTTGACAACTTTGGCGGTCATTGCGTTATAAAAAACAGCGCAATTTTTTAGCGATCTTGTGGAACGTTTTCTGTTTAGTGTGGCATGGCTGTCCTGCAGCTGCGACCTTATAAGAGGCGCCTGAGATTCGCACACCCTTTTTCACTATCAAGGTTGTGGGGAGTCAGCTACTTTAACCCCTTCTTAGGAGGTTAACTCTTAATGGGAGACAGCTGGGGTAGCTCTTTCTTTTGAGCTTTAACCCTTCAGCGTTTGTTTTTTATTTAAGTACTGCTCTGGTTACTGACAGGTTTATCCTGCCATATACTATGCAAGGGTATGTCAGAGACCCTCTCCCAGATCCGTTACGGATCAGCCTCGCGTATCTGACACGCAGACCTCGACTCATACACGGTCAGAGGTTCCAATGGTGTCAAAATGAAGGCCTTCACTGGTTTCTATTGATGACCTTTTAGGTTATGGAGTGTCAACTAGATCCTCTCAAGGGAGCGACACAAATCGGTGTTTTTCCTTCTCGCTTAGCGAAGAAGTCCGATTCGGTTAAGGAGGATCGGCAGGGACACCCTGCTCTCTCTCAGGGGCCGTACTAAAATTTCTGTGGAAGCCATGTGGACGTTACAGTTACCAGAGGAGGTAACTAGTCGTCCTGGTAAGTCGGCCCGGATGTTGCAAGGGTCGCATGGGTCGCGATGACCTTACAAACTGTATCCGTTTTTCTACGGAGTTATTTGTTAATTGGACCCCTTCTCCTGAAGTGAATGTTCCTTCATTCCAGCTTAGCAAATCTTCCTAGTAAAAGGGAAGACGAGTCTGCAGGACACGCTGGACAGAAAAACGGAGATGGCAACAATTTCCATCTGCGAGGCCGTGGATCATAGATTCGGTATTAAGGATCTAGGTGTACTTGTTAAGTTCCCCTGAGCCGGTTGGACCGTCTAAGGACGGCGTGGCAAGTTTCCCTCTATCAAGGTAGATGGGCTTTTCTAGTTGAAGGATAATGCGTCACTGCTATCCAGGGCGCAATCCTCGGCAGTTACAGTCAGAAGAGCACTGTGACTTGGATGGAACGCAGTTTTCCAACAGGGTTTGCTATCTTTAGCTTAGAAAGTGGTCAGCTATTTGACTGACCTCACGGAGCTGATGCCAAGGCAAAGGCAAAAGAAGCAGCTTTACCGCAGCGCAGAGCTGTGACTTCTGCGTCTGGCAGGACTTGTGCCGATAGTTATCGGCAGTCCTTTTCGGTTCAAGGGATGATCTGACCAACCCTCTGGGGGTTTGTGTCGTCTCTCTCTTTTTAAAAAAAAAAAAAAAAAAAAAAGGGGGAATTCTCAGAAATTCCGCATACCCTGGAAACAGAACTTCTGTTAAGGCAGAAGCTGGCAAAAAAAAAAAAAAAAAAATTCGCTAAGGCGGACTGACTTCTGACATTCCGTCAGAGCCGAGCATGAAGTCGCTTCGCTCAGTTATGGCAGCCCTGTCGCAGAACGATCAATCGACATTCGCGACGCTTTTTGGCATGTTCCCATCGGAAGACCTCACCCAGGTTGTGGCTCGACCATTCGGTTTGGCTTTAACGCCCAGAATTTTTACAACGATTCTGACGCCAGAATCTCATGGCAATCCTTCAAAGACGGGGATTTACGATTCGTCCCTATTTGGACGGCCTTTTCGGTTGTGGCTTCAAAGGAGAAGTCGTCTCTGGAATCGTCGCAGGCAATCCTGTTTTTGAGGATGCATTTCGACATGGTACGGGCGGTGTTGTCCCTACCTCCAGACAAGCAGGCATGTCTGCTCCAGCATGTACAGACTATGAAGTCTGCGACAGCAGTGTCCCTTCGGAAGGTATGCGCCTTCTGGGTCTGACGGTGGCGTCCATGAGGTTTTTTCCGTTTGTCCAATTTCATTCCAGAGCTCTCCATAGGCTCATTCTGAGTCGTTGGGATCAATCGCAAGGTTCGCTGGATTGCAGCGTCATCATCTCTCACAGGGTGCGAGAATCCCTAGGATGGTGTTTATGTCCAGGAGCGTTATCCCTGGGAAAGCTTTTCCTCCCTCCGAAGTGGTCGGTCATAACCACCGATGCCAGCCTGACGGGCTGGGGGGGGGTGTTTGGAACAATCTCTGGATTCAGAGAGTATGGTCATCGGAAGAGTCTGTTCTTCCGATCAACATCCTGGAATTGAGGGCGATTTTCCTTTGCCTCCAACATTGGACGGTCCCTTTGAGCGGTCTGCCAGTCCGAGTGCAGACAGACAATGCGACGGCTGTCGCGTATATCAATCACCAAGGTGGGACAAGGAGTTCCAGACTCATGGTAGAGGTGTCCCGAATTCTGATTTGGGCAGAGGCCAGTGTGCCAGCCATTTCGGCGATTCACATTCCAGGGGTTCAGAATATTACAGCGGACTTTCTCAGTCGCAGAAGGATGGATCCCGGGGAATGGAGCCTCCACCCGGAAGTTTTTGCACTACTGTGCTCTCGCTGGGGAACCCCCCAAGTGGATTTGATGGCATCCAGGTCCAATGCCAAGTTACCGACGTTCATGTCCAGGTACAAGGACCCGAAGGCTGTGGCGGTGGATGCTCTAGTGGCTCAGTGGGATCAGCTCGAGCTGATCTATGTATTCCCGCCGATATCCCTACTTCCTCTAGTACTGCGTCGGATCAGACTAGAGAGAATTCCAGCTATTTTGATAGCTCCAGACTGGCAAAGAAGGGTGTGGTTCTCGACAATAATGTCGCTGTTGGCGGCAACTCCTTTTCCACTCCCTCTTCAACCGGACTTGTTGACTCAGGGGCCCGTTTGTCATCCGGACTTGATGTCCCTGCGTTTGACGGCGTGGCTCTTGAGACCGAAATCTTGACCCGTAGAGGTTTCTCAGCCGAGGTCATTGCTACCCTTCGTGCTGCAAGAAGTCCGGCTACTACTAGGATTTACCACAAAATTTGGGAAACCTTCTTTTAGTGGTGTTTGGGGTCCTCTCGGAACCCGAAAAAATTTTCCATTCCCAACCTGTTGGCTTTTCTGCAGCATGGGCTAGACAAGGGTTTGGCAGTCAGCACCCTGAAAGGTCAGATTTCTGCTCTGTCCTTATTGTTCCGGAGAACCATTGCTTCAAATAGAGACGTGCTCTCCTTTTTCCGAGGTATATCTCGTAAGTTTCCGCCGCGGAAGGCGCCCGTGTCTCCTTGGCGGCTCAACCTTGTTTTGGAGGTTCTTCAGCATAAACCTTTTGAGCCTATGGTTTCTGCTAGCCTTTCTTTACTTTCTTGGAAGGTGGCTTTCCTTGTTGCAGTCACTTCCTTGAGGAGAGTTTCTGAGTTGGCAGCTCTTTCTTGTTCGCCTCCTTTTCTGGAGTTTTTTCCGGATCGTGTAGTGCTTCGCACTCGGGGTGATTTTTTGCCTAAAGTGGTATCACAATTTCATGTTAACTAGGATATTGTGTTGCCTTCACTCTGTCTGGATCCGAAGAATGCGAAAGAGCGAGTTTTACACACATTGGATTTAGTGCGGGCCTTGAAGTTTTATCTATCTATTACTCAAGGTTTTCGTAAGACGGACTTCCTGTTTGTGGTTTCAGCAGGTCGTCGGCGTGGTCAACGAGCTTTCAAGGATTCTATAGCTCGTTGGATCCGGTCAGCTATTTTGGAAGCTTACCGCCTTCGGGGTGAATCTTGCCCGATTAAGATTCGAGCCCATTCCACGTGAGCTGTGGCTTCATCGTGGGCTTTTCATCAAGGTGCCTCAGCAGTGCAGCTCTGCCGGGCGGCAACTTGGCGCTCTGTCCACACGTTTACAAAGTTTTATAAAGTGGACGTCAGTGCTTCCGCTGATGCAGCCCTCGGACGTAGGGTCCTGCAGGCAGCTGTAGTTTAAAGTTCTGGATGAACTTGTGTTTAGCGCTGGTTGCGCTTTGTTGTTAAGGTTGTTGGGTTTCTGCCTTTTGTTGGTTTTTCCCACCCTTATTTTTGAACTGCTTTGGGACGTCCCATCAGTAATGAATACTGTGGCTCTCTTCCTTCCATCTGCAGCTGAAACACGGATTTTGGTAAAAACTTACCTGTAAAATCCTTTTCAGCGAAGGAAGGAAGAGAGACACAGCACCCTCCCAAGGCAGAAGTGTGTTGATGTTTTCAGATGCAGCGCGACCCTTATCTGATAGCGATTATCTGGGCTGAGGTCAGCGCGCTAAGGCTCTGTTCCAGCATCGCCAGCTCATCGCAGTAGTCAGGTTCCGTGAGTAGTACCTGGAACTCTGTGGTTTTTGGCTTTCTTTGCATGCATAACCTGTATCCTTGTGTTTTTTCTCTGAAGTTCCTTCAGAAGGGGTTATGTTGCTCCGCTGGTGATCTTGGCTCTTTTCCTAAAAGCTTTGGTACGACTGGAGCTGAGTAGGAGGAGCCCGAGCTGGAGGGGCCAGCCAGTCATCACTCTTTTGATCTGAGGTAACATCCTGATCTGGGGCTCCGCCTACCCATCAGTAATGAATACTGTGTCTCTCTTCCTTCCTTCGCTGAAAAGGATTTTACAGGTAAGTTTTTACCAAAATCCGTGTTTTTTGTGTTTATTTGTGAAAATAATCAGAATTTTGGGAAAAAATTGGAACATCTTGCAATTTTCAAACTTTGACTTTTCAGCTGCAGATGGAAGGAAGAGAGCCACAGTAATTCATTACTGATGGGTAGGCGGAGCCCCAGATCAGGATGACACCTCAGATCAAAAGCGTGTTGACTGGCTGGCTCCTCCAGCTCGGGCTCCTCCTACTCAGCTCCTTCAGTCTAAGATTTGAGGTCTCAGAGGATGGTCGCTGCTGGAAGCAGCTCCTCAGAAGATTTTATTATTTTTATCGGACAAGAGACTTGGACATGAGTCTGAAAGGTCTCAGGGGTCTCAGCGCTGCTGGACCCCACCTCTCCCTTGGCGGATCTGTATTTTACATAAATAGTCCCTGCAGAATCTTGCCGGCCCTGGGGGACGAGGTTAGCTTCCCTGGCGGGGACGCAAACCGCACACTGGGGTCACTGCGTTCCCCGCCCTGGGGGGGAGCATGGGCACAAGCGCCACAAATCCTGAGGGGTCCCTGTGGCGCTCAGCTGGTGAGTACTCCACAATATATTTTATATAAAATGTGTGAGTGCTTTAGCGACTGCTGTGACAGCGCTATTACATGTGTGTTAATGTACTATAAGCGCTACGGTGGCAGCGCCACGACATGTGAATGTGGTGTTTCTGTACAACCGTTGTCCACAGGCAGATGCCTGCAGGACGGGGGGAGCAGGAGTGAGGAGTTTTGGCGCTCATTTTTTTGAGGGGGGGGCGTGACTTCACGGTCTTTCATGCAGGAAGCGCGCGATTGCGCTTCTCTTCCGGCTCCCTCAGCGCGGCGGCCATTAAAAAGGCTCCTGGGCTCCTCAGACTCCGCTCCTCCCGTCTCAGACACCGAACCAGCTGGGTGAGTGCGTTTTTTCCTCACCCCACAGCGCAGATACATAGCGCTATTCTGTAGCTGGGTCTCATATAGAGACCTTGTTTTTCTTACAGCCTGCGACATTAACCCTTCTTGAGGGTTTACTCGGCATACAGCTGGGGTAGCTCTATATTTAAGACTTAACCCTTCAGCGTGCTGGTTTGCATTCACTTTAAAAAAAAAAAACGCGTTTTTTCAGGTTTCTGACATTTGACCTGCCATATACAGTGTGAGGCATGTCGGAACAGGGTTCAGAAGGCGCGGACCATATTCCAGTTCCGCTTCGGCAGTCTGGTACGCAGTCCTCCACAGCGTCTAGCGCTGCGGTTGGAGGTCTCAGTGATGCAAAATTAGATGCTATCGCCAGTTCTATTAATGGCTTGTCTGACCTTTTGGGTCAATATGTGTCAGCTAGATCCTCTCAGGACAGGAAGCGACACAGGCCGTTACCATCCTTCCCCCGTAGCGAATCAGATGTCTCTGATTTGGATTGTGGAGAGGGTTCTCCTTTAAGTTCAGAAGGGGAAATGTCCGATTCGGATAAGGAGGAACGGCGGGGACTTTCGTCCCTTGTGAGACGTACAGAGGCATTTATTGAAGCCATGAGAGAGGTTTTGCAGTTACCTGAGGTGGTAATTAGTTTACCTGGTAAATCAGCACGAATGTACCAGGAGTGTCGTACGTCACGATCAGCTTTGCCAGATCTAGATGATCTTAACAGTGCAGTAGAAAAGGAACGTCTGTGTCCGGATAAACGTTTTCACGGAACACGTTTCTTTGACGCACTTTATCCGTGTTCCACAGAGTCGAGAGATAATTGGACTCCCTCTCCTGAAGTGGATTTTTCCTTATCCCAGCTTAGTAAATCCTCACTGCTTCCTGTTAAAGGGAAGGCGAGTTTGCAGGATCCGCTGGACAGAAAAACGGAAATGGCGGCGAAATCAAATTATGAGGCCGCGGGTCATGGATTCAGAGCGGTACTAGGATCCATGTGTGCTTCTAAAGCTTCTATAAGCTGGTTGGACCTTTTACACAAGGCGTGGAAAAATGGATCTCCATCATCTGAGATGGAGGAGATTTTCGAATGGTTGGACACTGCAGTCCGATATATCTATGATGCAGGTCTGGATACTGCGTCACTTCTGTCCAGGGCGCAGGCTTCGGCGATCACAGTCAGAAGAGCACTGTGGCTCAGACAGTGGGCCGGGAATGCGGTCTCCAAACAAGGTTTGCTGGCCTTAGCTTATAAAGGTGCTCATCTTTTTGGGTCTGACCTCACAGAGCTGATTACCAAGGCAAAGGCAAAAGAAGCAACGTTACTACAACGCAGAGCTATGACTTCTGTGTCTGGCAGGACATATAGTGGTCGGCGGTCCTTTCGGGGCCGAGGTCGATTCGCTCAGTCCTCTTGGGGATCGGGTCGTTCCTCTTTCTCGGCAAAAAAGCCCTCCCAGAAATCTCGCACCCCCTGGAAGCAGAATTTCCGTCAAGACAAGCGGGAAACTGACAAGAAGCCCGCCAAGACGGACTGACGCCAGGAGTCCACTCGAGGATTCTCGAGTGGGGGTTCGCCTGCTCCAATTCAAGGAGACTTGGATTTCTCGCGTTCCAGATTCATGGGTAACGCGGGTCGTGTCAGCAGGTTATTTCATAGAGTTCTCTTCTCGACCCCCAGACACCTTTTGCCAGTCTCGCATTCCGTCAGAACCCGAGCTTTTGGTCGCTCTGCAGCGAGAGGTCGAATTTCTTCTTCAGAAGGGTGTGGTAATACCGGTTCCGCCAGAAGACCGGGGAAAAGGATTTTATTCCAATCTGTTTGTGGTTCCCAAAAAGGAGGACAAATTTCGTCCGATTCTGGATCTCAAAAGATTGAATCGGCATGTCCACACCCGGAAATTCCGCATGGAGTCACTTCGCTCCGTTGTGGCAGCCCTGTCGCAGAACGATTTTTTGGTATCAATCGACATCCGCGACGCTTATTTACATGTTCCCGTCGGAAGGACTCATCAACGTTTTCTTCGTTTTGCCATAGGTCGGGACCATTACCAGTTCGTGGCTCTGCCATTCGGCTTAGCCTCGGCGCCCAGAGTATTTACAAAGATTCTGGCGCCTCTCATGGCAATTCTTCGAAGACAAGGAATTACGATTCTTCCTTACCTGGACGATCTTTTGATCGTGGCATCCTCGGAGGAGGAAGCAGTGACAGCTCGCAATCTGTCTCTTCAGTTACTGAAGGACTTCGGTTGACTGGTCAATTGGGAGAAGTCGTTTCTGGAACCGTCGCAAGCAATCCTCTTTTTGGGAATGCATTTCGACACGGTACGGGCAGTAGTCTCCCTACCTTCAGACAAACAGTCATGTCTTCTTCGACATGTACAGATCATGAAGTCTTCGACAACAATGTCCCTTCGGAAGTGTATGCGTCTTCTGGGTTTAATGGTGGCCTCCATGGAGGCAATTCCGTTTGCCCAGTTTCATTCCAGAGCTCTCCAAAGGTTCATCCTGGGTCATTGGAATCAGTCGCAATCGCTGGATTGCAGTGTCACCATCTCTCGCAGGGTGCGAGAGTCTCTAGGATGGTGGTTACGTCCAGGAGCTTTATCCCTGGGGAAATCTTTCCTCCCTCCGAAATGGTCGGTCATAACTACCGATGCCAGCCTGACGGGCTGGGGGGGGTGTTTGGAACGATTCCTGGATTCAGGGAGTATGGTCATCGGAAGAGGCTGTTCTACCGATCAATATCCTGGAATTGAGGGCGATTTTCTCCTTCGTCTCATTGGGGGACACAGGACTGTGGGTGTATGCTACTGCCACTAGGAGGCTGACACTAAGTAAACATAAAAAAAGGTTAGCTCCTCCTCCGCCGTATACACCTCAGCACTGGTCACAGGCAAACCCAGTTATTGCTTAGTGTCTGATGGAGGCACACGTCTGGTTCTGTTTCCAGACCATTTTTTATTTTTATTTTTTCTTCCCACGAAGATGAGATAGGGGCGACGGATCCTATTGAAAGGGTCTGATCTCCCCAAACCATCAACGGGCGAGCACGTGGAGTAAAGCCTCCATCGTATCCTCTCCCGCAACGTGGGACATAAATGCCGGACTCAGCCCTGACCACCCTAAGGTATTGAAGCCCTAGGCTGTACAGAGGCGGGAGTTAGTCCGTGCGGCCCCCACTGCACCACCAATGCTAGACTGCGGTGCTGCAAGGTGGCGGACGGTCCCTCTCCTCATCCCCTGAAGGGGTGATGGAGTTAGGGTTCCTGCACCGTCCTTTTTACTTTTTCACGGAGAGTCCCCCTTTAATGCGCTGCATGTGAAGGGGAGCAGTGTTTGAAGAAGAATCTCACCTTCAAATCCTAAATGGAGAAAGATACAGCAGTGCTCCGGAGTAAAAGAATTAGTCCCCGGCTTCCTGGACTAGGCCACGGGCTGAAGAAATATGGTAGCGGAGTCGTGAGTATGGGCCCGCTTCCGGCGGCGTTCCTCTCCTCTCTGCAGCAGTCTCTCCAGACAGCCTCCCCCCAAGTCCCGGGGAGTTGAAGCAGGCGAGTGGTCCCGGCGTGCCATGGACACCTTAAGTCGGGAGCGGCAACTCCTAGCGAGCGCTCCGACTTTGGGTGTGCTGCCGCCGGGGGGAGAAAAATTTAGACCGCGGCTTCTAGTGGCGCTAGGCCGCGGCTTCAAATCTAGTCCCCGGCTTTTTCCGGGGACTGGGCCGCTGGCCGGAGTTTTTTTTGCCGGCGTCAGCTTGAGAGGGCGCGGTCGCGGAGGTGGGCTCCGCCCCCGGCGGCGTCTCCTTCCGGCGGGACCGCCCTCCGACTTTGGGGCCGCCTCCGCCGGAAATTTAGATCGCGGCTTCGGTGGCCGCTAGGCCGCGGTTTCAAATTTAGTCCCCGGCTTTTGCCGGGGATAGGCCGCGGCCGGAAGTTGGGGGGATGAGAGCCCTGACGTCTAGGCCACGCCTCCTGACCCTCCCTTCTGAAGCTCGGCTACATGAGCACTTCCTCTTTGATAGAGAAGCGCTCTTTTTTAAAAGATTGGAGCTACAGGCAATTCCACCTGGAGAAACTCACTAAGTGACGCTGGGATACAGGACTGGGGTGAGTGCTACTACCACCAGCCTGATTGTTGTGCACTTTTGCGCCCCTTCCGCTGACTGACACATCCAGTTTATTGTGTACTGTGACGGATTCAGAATGTCCAAAAGAACCAAGACGCATACGATACTTTATACCGCATGCATTGCTTGTAGGTCCCCTTTTCCGCATGCCCAGACTTCTCGGATCTGCGAGGCCTGTGACTCTGAACGGGCTCAGGAACCCTCTCCTATAGCCGAGCCTAATGCGCCAAGCCCTCCTGAATGGGCCCTTTCCCTGGCGCAATCTGTGGCGTCATTAACCAGAGCAGTCGAGTCCCTTCAGGCTCCCGATAGGAGCAGGGACAGTGGTTCACCTGTCTTGGCTACATCTCAGGAACCTCAGGCCTGCAGGGGCCGCGCTCGCACCAGGCAGACACAGGGGAAACGAACCCACACTGTGTCGCCCATGCCGTCTGGAGCCTCGGCATCTTTTAGTTCCGTCTCCCGCTCTCCCTCTCCCTTGGCAAGTGATCAATATTCGGATTCCGATTTGGAGGGGTCACTTAATATAGAGGCGCAGTATAGTCAAGAAACAATTGACAGTTTGATCGAAGCTATCAATCAAACTCTGGGGATAGACGATGAGTCCACCTTGACCTCTAGTCACAAGGTGACCTTTAAACGAGCCAGGCAAGCCCATAAAGTTTTTGGTGCTCATCCTGAGTTTGAGGAATTAGTGCAGCGCCACCGGGAGAAACCGGACAAGCGCTTTGCTGGACAAAAGGCTCTCAATACTAGATATCCTTTTGCTCCTGAGCTCCTTAAGAAGTGGACAGAATCTCCTTCGGTTGATCCTCCTGTTTCGCGTTTGGCATCTAAAACGCTCCTCTCCATTCCCAGCGGCTCCTCTATTAAGGAGCCAACGGATCGTCTAATTGAGAGTTTGGCCCGTTCGGTATTTGAGGCATCAGGTTCTGCTCTCTCTCCTTCTTTTGCAGCGACTTGGGTTGCCAAGGCCATGATATCCTGGTCGGAGTCTCTAAATAGAGCTCTTCACGGCATAGAGGTGCCGTCTGAGGTAACCCAGATTTCTAATCAAATAGCTCTTGCTGGAGACTTCTTAATTAATGCATCCATGGATGCGGCAAATTGCGCAGCATTAGCCGCTGCTAATGCAATTGCCATTAGAAGATCCTTGTGGCTAAGAACCTGGCGAGCGGATTCAACTTCAAAAAAGTCGCTTACATCTTTACCATATCACAGTGGTCGGTTATTTGGCGAGAGATTGGATCAGCTCATATCTGATGCAACAGGAGGGAAGAGCAATTTCCTTCCTCAGCAAAGGATTAAACAACCTTTTCGTCGACAACCTCAGCCTCGTTTAGAGCCTTTCGTAACCCAGGCTGGGCCATGCCAGCCACCTCCAGAGGCTCAGGTCGGCCTAATCAGGCCAAAGATCGCCAGGTCACCTACAGGACCAATCCTCTGGGAAGAGGGAGATCTTATCAGTCAAGATCCAGAGGGTCCAAACCCCAAAGATTTTCGGACAAATGACTGGAGGCAAAATCCGGTCAATTTTTCCAGGGTAGGCGGCCGCTTACTCTGGTTTCGTCCCACTTGGCTATCAGTGACTCACGACGAGTGGGTCAAGGAGTTAGTCTCCACAGGGTACAAAATAGAATTTACCAGCCTTCCCCCAAATCGCTTTTTCCCCTCGCGCCTTCCCAAGGAGGAGTCTCGAGGTCATGCCTTATTCAAGGCGGTCGAGTCTCTTCGGCACAGCGGGGTTGTTGTACCTGTACCAGAGGTCGAAAGAGGTCAGGGTTTTTATTCCAACCTGTTCATTGTACCCAAGAAGGATGGGACCGTAAGGCCCATTCTGGATCTAAAGAGATTAAACCGATTTGTCAAAATTCGGCATTTCGAATGGAATCTCTCCGTTCGGTCATTGCAGCCATGGAAAGAGGGGAATTTCTAGCATCGATAGACATCCAGGATGCCTATCTTCATATTCCCATATTTCCCCCTCATCAAAAGTTTCTTCGGTTTGCCATCGACAAGCTTCATTTTCAGTTCGCAGCCCTGCCATTCGGGCTAGCCACAGCCCCAGGGTATTCACAAAGGTCATGGCTGCTGTTGTGTCCATTTTGCACTCCAGGGGGATAGTCATTCTGCCTTACTTAGACGATCTCCTCATCAAGGGGCCGTCTTTTCAGACCTGCGAGGAAAGTGTCAACATTACGTTAGACACCCTTGCTCGTTTGGGGTGGCTGGTGAATATGAAGAAGTCATCTCCCGTGCCATCTCGGAAGATCACCTTTTTAGGGATGAATTTCGACACCACTCAGGGGTTGGTAATTCTTCCTCAGGACAAGGCCTTAGTTCTCCGCCAGGAGGTACGGATACTTCGCCAACCAATTCCTCACACCATCCGGTTTTGCATGAGGGTCCTAGGAAGGATGGTGGCGGCAATCGAGGCTATTCCGTTTGCCCAGTTTCATCTTCGCCCCCTTCAGCATGCACTCTTGGCAGTATGGGACGGGAGCCCTTACTCCCTCAATCTGCGGTGTCGTCTGTCCCTGCAGATCAGACAGACTCTTACGTGGTGGACGAGGGACACCACTCTTCGACAGGGTCGTTTGTTTCCTCCAAATTTTTGGTTGGTAGTCACAACGGACGCCAGCCTTCTCGGATGGGGAGCAGTGTTTCGTCACCACACAGCTCAGGGAATTTGGTCTCAGCAAGAATCGACCCTCCCAATCAATATTTTAGAGATCCGAGCGGTTCGGCTGGCTTTGAGGCATTTTCACCAGCATCTGGCGGGCCGCCCAGTCCGAATACAATCGGACAATGCCACGGCGGTGGCATACATAAACCATCAGGGAGGTACCCGCAGCAGGGCGGCCATGCACGAGGTAAAACAGATTCTGACCTGGGCAGAGGAAAATCGCTCTGTGATTTCAGCAGTCCACATACCGGGCGAGGAAAACTGGGCAGCAGATTTTCTCAGCCGTCACGGCATAGCATCAGGGGAATGGTCTCTACATCCCGAGATTTTTCAGCAGATATGCCGACGCTGGGGAACCCCAGATGTGGACCTGATGGCTTCCAAGATAAATGCCAAAGTGCCCAACTTTGTTTCCCGGTACCGGGATCCTCAGGCAATTGCAGTAGATGCCCTGGTTCTACCATGGAATCAGTTTCATCTTCCATACTTGTTTCCACCAATAGCTCTGCTCCCAAGGGTGATCAGAAAGATCAGGTTAGAAGGAGTCCCAGCGATATTAATCGCTCCAGATTGGCCACGTCGCCCATGGTACGCGGAGCTGGTACAATTGCTCGCCGACGCACCCTGGCGACTGCCAGAGCGCGCGGACCTTCTCTCTCAAGGCCCAGTTTACCACCAGAACTCAGCGGTCCTGTGTTTGACGGCTTGGCCGTTGAATCTTGGATCCTGACTAGGGCTGGATTCTCTAAAAAGGTCGCCGCGACGATGGCTAGCGCCCGAAAGCCTGTTTCGGCTCGCATCTACCACGGGACTTGGAAGGTCTTTTTTACTTGGTGCAGGGAACATGATTGTTCCCCGCTTCGGTTTTCAATTCCAAACATTCTGTCATTTCTCCAGGCAGGCCTAGATTCAGGTCTAGCACCAAGTACGCTTAGACGCCAGATATCAGCCTTATCAGTGCTTTTTCAGCGAAGGATCGCGTCTAATTTTCAAGTTAGGACCTTTATTCAGGGGGTTGTCCATATAGTTCCCCCCTACAAGGCTCCCTTAGATGTTTGGGATCTCAATCTAGTCCTGGGAGTCCTGCAGGAGTCTCCTTTTGAACCTTTGCAGGAGGTTTCTCTGTCATTTCTTTCCTGGAAGGTGGTGTTTTTGGTAGCCATAACATCCATAAGGCGGGTTTCGGAGCTGGCTGCACTGTCTTGTCGAGCTCCATACTTACTTTTCCATCAGGATAAGGTAGTGCTCAGACCAACACCACCTTTTCTGCCTAAGGTCGTGTCCTCATTTCATATTAATGAGGACATTGTTTTGCCCTCATTTTGCCCAGCTCCGACGCACCGAGTGGAGAAGGCTCTCCATACGCTGGATCTGGTGAGAGCACTCAGGAAATATGTATCTCGGACGGCGTCCTTTCGACAGACGGATACGCTGTTTGTCCTTCCTGAAGGTCGCAGGAAGGGACTTGCTGCCTCTAAATCAACCCTGGCTAGGTGGATTCGGTTAGCCATTCAGGAGGCTTACCGCATCAGAGGCGCGGTGGTTCCCGCAGGGATCAAGGCTCACTCCACCAGAGCGGTGGGTGCCTCCTGGGCCCTTCGACATCAGGCTTCGGTGGAACAGGTTTGTAAGGCAGCAACCTGGTCCAGTCTGCATACCTTTTCCAAGCATTATAATGTCCATACCCAGGCTTCTGCGGATGCCAGTCTGGGTAGAAGGATTCTTCAGGGCGCGGTAGCGCACCTATGAGCAATGCCTATGTATATTTGCACTGTGGAGTCAGTTTCCCACCCAAGTGGACTGCTTTGGGACGTCCCACAGTCCTGTGTCCCCCAATGAGACGAAGGAGAAATACGGATTTTTGTGTTACTCACCGTAAAATCCTTTTCTCCGAGACGCTCATTGGGGGACACAGTTCCCTCCCTAATAGCCGGATGGCTTTGTTTTGAGTTAACTCTATTCTCTGATTAGTTGGTATCAGCAGTTTTTTCTTCTGGATATGCTGTATCTGTGTTAACTCTGATTTATTTTAGCCTCCTACTGCTTTTTGCACTAAACTGGGTTTGCCTGTGACCAGTGCTGAGGTGTATACGGCGGAGGAGGAGCTAACCTTTTTTTATGTTTACTTAGTGTCAGCCTCCTAGTGGCAGTAGCATACACCCACAGTCCTGTGTCCCCCAATGAGCGTCTCGGAGAAAAGGATTTTACGGTGAGTAACACAAAAATCCGTATTTCCTTTGCCTCCAACACTGGACGGTCCCTTTCAGCGGTCTGCCAGTCCGAGTGCAGACAGACAACGCGACAGCGGTTGCGTATATCAATCACCAAGGCAGGACAAGGAGTCCCAGGCTCATGGTGGAAGTGTCTCGGATCCTGATCTGGGCGGAGGCCAGGGTTCCAGCCATTTCTGCAATCCACATTCCAGGGGTTCAGAATGTTACGGCGGACTTTCTCAGTCGCGAGAAGATGGATCCCGGAGAATGGAGTCTTCATCCGGAGATTTTTGCAATGCTGTGCTCCCGTTGGGGAACTCCCCAAGTGGATTTGATGGCATCCAGGTCCAATGCCAAACTACCGATGTTCATGTCCAGGTTCAAGGACCGGAAGGCTGTGGAGGTGGATGCCCTGGTGGCTCCGTGGGACCAATTCGAGCTGATTTATGTGTTTCCACCGATATCTTTGCTTCCTCTGGTACTGCGTCGGATCAGACTGGAGAGAATCCCGGCTATGTTAATAGCACCAGATTGGCCAAGGAAGACGTGGTTTTCAACGCTAATGTCGCTGTTGGCGGCACCTCCATTTCCACTTCCTCTTCGACCGGACCTTTTAACTCAGGGGCCCGTTTGTCATCCGGACTTGAATTCTCTGCGTTTGACGGCGTGGCTCTTGAGACCGAAATATTGACCCGTAGAGGTTTTTCAGCCGAGGTCATTGCTACTCTTTGAGCTGCCAGAAGTCCGGCTACTACTAGGATTTACCACAAAACTTGGGAAACCTTCTTTTCGTGGTGTTCGGGGTCTTCACGGAACCCGAGGAAATTTTCCATTCCCAATTTGCTGGCTTTTCTGCAGCATGGGTTAGACAAGGGTTTGGCAGTTAGCACCCTGAAAGGTCAGGTTTCTGCTCTGTCCTTATTATTCCGGAGAGTTATTGCCTCGCGTAGGGACGTGCTTTCCTTTTTCCGCGGTATAGTTCGTAAGTTTCCGCCGCGGAAGGCGCCTGTGTCTCCTTGGCGGCTCAACCTTGTCTTGGAGGCTCTTCAGCATAAACCTTTTGAGCCTATGGATTCTGCTAGCCTTTCTTTACTTTCTTGGAAGGTGGCCTTCCTAGTAGCGGTCACCTCTTTGAGGAGAGTTTCTGAGTTGGCAGCTCTTTCTTGCTCGCCTCCTTTTCTGGAGTTTTTTCCGGATCGTGTGGTGCTTCGCACACGGGGTGATTTCCTACCTAAAGTGGTTTCACAATTTCATGTTAACCAGGATATTGTGTTGCCTTCATTCTGTCCGGATCCGAAGAACGCGAAAGAGCGAGCTTTACACTCATTGGATTTAGTGCGGGCCTTGAAGTTTTATCTATCTATTACTCAAGGTTTTCGTAAAACGGACTCCCTGTTTGTGGTTCCAGCAGGTCGTCGGCGTGGTCAACGAGCTTCCAAGGATTCTATAGCTCGTTGGATCCGGTCAGCTATTTTGGAAGCTTACCGTCTTGGGGGTGAATCTTGTCCGATCAAGATTCGAGCCCATTCCACGAGAGCTGTGGCTTCATTGTGGGCTTTCCATCAAGGTGCTTCGGCAGTGCAGCTCTGCCGGGCGGCAACTTGGCGCTCTGTCCACACGTTTACAAAGTTTTATAAAGTGGACGTCAGTGCTTCCGCTGATGCAGCCCTCGGACGTAGGGTCCTGCAGGCAGCTGTAGTTTAAAGTTCTAGATGAACTTGTGTTTAGCGCTAGTTGCGCTTTTCTTTGTTAAGGTTGTTGGGTTTCTGCCTTTTGTTGGTTTTTTCCCACCCTTATTTTTGAACTGCTTTGGGACGTCCCATCAGTAATGAATTACTGTGGCTCTCTTCCTTCCATCTGCAGCTGAAACACGGATTTTGGTAAGAACTTACCTGTAAAATCCTTTTCAGCGAAGGAAGGAAGAGAGACACAGCACCCTCCCAAGGCAGAAGTGTGTTGATTAGTGTTGAGCGATACGATACTGCAAATATCGGATATCGGCCGATATTAGCTGTATCGGCCTTTCGATTCCGAATACCGATATTTTCGTCATATCGAATACCGGAATCGGATTTGTCACTGTCACTGTGAGTGTCCGTCGGTCGGGTCTGTCAGGAGTCAGCGGCACTTACCTGGCAGAAGATCTCCGGCGGTCACGTCCTGGACTGCTTGAGGCCGCCATTATCTTCTCCCTGGCGGTCACATGCAGTTTTTCGCGATAACTGCAGTGACTGCAGGGTAATCCCGGCCGTAAACCAGTCCGATGACGTCACCGCCGGGGAAGCAGGTAATCAGCTGTGCTGCGCCGGGATGACAGGCTCTGCCTGTCATTCTGATGTAGCAGAGCTGGATCGTCGTGGGACACTCGTTACTATGGACTGCGTCGGTCAGGTGGTATACTTTTTTTTTTTTTTTTTCATTTTTTTACAGGAGATCTATGGCGTCGCAGGATGAGACTGTAATAAAAGTAATGAAAAATGTGTTTTGTTTTTTTTTATTAAATTAAAAAACTTTTTAATGAACATTCACCCGTCCGGGTACATCAACAATTTAACCATTTATCAACAATTTAACTATTTACATACAGGGACCCTGTCCGGGTTATTTATACTTCTTTGGCCGGGGTGTTCCAGGTACCACCTGGTACTCTTCTGATGCTTGCCAAACATCCGAGGCACCAAGGACCACCAGGACCTGATGACGTCGTGTGGCCTGTACAGTCAAGTCGTGACCCGCTATCTGGGTCTTTGTGGCCACCTCTTTCATCTCCCTCCGGGTCTGGAACCCTATGTCCCGGACTGAACGAACCCCAGGGGGCCTAACAGACGCCGGGTACGGGCCAGCTATAGTTATCATGTCCATAGCTGGGGCTGCTGAGGAGACCACTGAGGGAGGCTGTGGAGATTTACGGCGTGGGGTGGGCACTTTTGCAGAGGCCTGGATGTGGGAGGCTGAAGGCTCCGAGGGTCTCACAGGTTCCTGAAACTCTGGGGAGTAGGGGTCGCACCTGGTAACATTTAGGGCGTACCACCCATTTTATCCCCAGTGTCGGGTGTAAGTCACCAAGTCTCCTGGCAACAGGTCCCTCCCCGGGTGTCCTTCTGGGAGGTGAGTCTCCACGTCCCGCCGGGTCACAAAAACTTCTAAATAAAGTCCAGGCTCCTGGATGAAGCCCCAACCACCTTTCAATTTAAAGCTCCGTACTGCACCCTTACGCCGCGGCTCCCTCAGGGTTCCTTTATCCTTTCTCATCCGGTCCTTATCTGCCCGGTCCTTCTCCACCTGACGTTGGCGAAGTTTTAGGGTTTCTCGCTGCTCCCTTTGTCGCTCTGCTTCCCGCTCCCAACGTCTCCACTCTTCCTCCTGACGCCGGTTGAAATTCTCCTCCACCAGCAGCTCCATGTCTCCACCACTCTACTGCAGCTTGTGATGTCCGGTTTGCGGCAGCTCTCCTGGTGCCCCCCAGTCCTGGCGGCGCTCCCCTGCGGAGGAAGCAGACGGCTCTAAATCAGATGACAGTCGGGGCTCCGGTACAGACAGGTAGACCTCTGGTGCCTGCTCGGCCTCCTCCATGAGGACGGGTGTCGCTTCTTCTGTCTCAGCGACGGGGGCAGACAGCGGGATCTGGGGTGCTGACGGTGCTGCGGTTTTTGCAGGAACGGGTGCCTCCACTGCGACAACGTCAACCGGATCACATTGCAAGGGCTCCTCTACTAGAACGGGTGCCTCACCTTCCGGTACAGACACTTCAGGTAAGAGGGATTGGCGCCGCTCCAAGTTTATTTTTAGGGCACGCCAGCTCGCTTCCATCCTGGCGACCTCCTCCCGGTGCCGGGCCAGGCCTCTTAGGGTATCCTCCGCTTCTTGCAGCGTAGGAGGGTTTACAGGCCGGGTGCCCAACGGTGATTCCGTGGCGATCGGGTCGCTTCCGTGGGGGGAGAGCTCTGACTGCTCCATCCCTTCACACTTCTGCTCGTGTCCATTAGCCATCTCTGCCAAGTCACATGTGTCATTAGCATCTGGAGAGGGCCCCTCTTTTGTAGGGAGGCGGGACCTTCGTGTTAGTTTCCGCACACTGAGTGAGGAGGATGAGGAGGCGGAACTGAAGAGCTGTGGGGCACGATCTTACATTGCAGTAACATTTACACTGGTCGGCCATCGTTTTCACGCCACTGAGTGAGTGTACACCCACGAAGAGCACGCCCTTCTTCTTCACCAGTGCCTCGTCGTGACGCAGATATGGCGGAAAAATGGCAAATACATTCTCTGATGATTTTAGCAATTCTCAAGCACAGAGTCTATTTTACTATGTAGAAGTGTATAAACTATAAATATATGTTTATATATATATATGTCACAATGACATGTGTATATATATATATATATATTATATATGTATTCTATGTGTGTATATTTTGTGTTTACAACGAAAGAAAGGGTTTTTTTTGTTGCGATATTTTGTTCCCATAGACTTACATGGGACTTCCGCTATCGGAATCGGATATCGGCGATATTTAGTGATATCGGGTATACCATTCCGATCCGATATTTTTCGATATCGAGCAGTATCGCTCAACACTAGTGTTGATGTTTTCAGATGCAGCGCGACCCTTATCTGATTGCGATATCTGGGCTGTGGTCAGCGCGCTAAGGCTCTGTTCCAGCATCGCCAGCTCATCACAGTAGTCAGGTTCAGTGAGTAGTCCCTGGAACTCTGTGGTTTTTGGCTTACTTTGCATGCATAACCTGTATTCTTGTGTTTTCTCTGAAGTTCCTTCAGAAGGGGTTATGTTGCTCCGCTGGTGATCTTGGTTCTTCCCTAAAGCTTTGGTACGACTGAAGGAGCTGAGTAGGAGGAGCCCGAGCTGGAGGAGCCAGCCAGTCAACACGCTTTTGATCTGAGGTGTCATCCTGATCTGGGGCTCCGCCTACCCATCAGTAATGAATTAATGTGTCTCCCTTCCTTCGCTGAAAAGGATTTTACAGGTAAGTTCTTACCAAAATCTTGTTTTTTTTGTCCTTAAATCACAGAGATATGTCACACAAAATTGTTAATAAATAACATTTATTCGAAGCCATGACAGCACCCAACGAGAGAGGGGATCCGCCCTCCAGGAACAGGAAACCTACAGATACAAAAGGGCGGCACCTCTCCCACGCATCAGTTGGTTTCCTGTTCCTGGAGGACGGGAATCCTACAGATGAAGATCTTCCTCGTCGTGTACCCAGGCCGGCCGGTCGACCCAGGTAGCGGGTAGTCTCCTACCTCGACCTGGTGCGGGGACCCCTGGAGCGCCACGGTGGGCCCGGGCAGAGCTCCACGGCAGTGGGCGAAGCAGCAGGAAGCGGTGTCCGGAGGATCCCCGTCTTCTGGCCAACGTGGGGTAAGTATGGCTATCCCCCTCCTGGATACTTGTCCTCCTCCCTGAGCGGCTGAAGGTGCGGTGCTGCCGGCCAGTTTGTGCGACGCTGACGCAGGGGTGAGCGTCGGGGGGATCTCCTGCCATGGTTTGGCGCCTCTGCGCCTTCCCCGACGCGTCCCTGCGAGCTTCCTGGTGAGGACGGAGGTGACGCGCGGCGGGGGGCGTGGCCTAAGGCGTCGGACCAGAAGTCGGGTGCCGGCCGGCGTTTCCTCCCCTCTGCGCCACTAGAATGCACTACCGACTCCGATACATGGAGCGGTCAGGTCAGGGAGCTCTGGGGGCACAGGCGCTGTGATTAGGGAGGGGAGGCAGTTTAGACCTGGAGGGGGAGGGGCGAATCGCTGGCACCTAGCGCTGCTGTACCGGATATCCGGGGTTAAAAGGGGCCTGCCCAGCTGCACAGACGCTTCTGATCCAGCATGGAGGGGTCAGAAGTAGTGTTGAGCGATACGATACTGCAAATATCGGGTATCGGCCGATATTGGCTGTATCGGAATTCCGATTCCGAGTTCCGATATTTTCGTCATATCGGATATCGAATGTCACTGTCAGTGTCCGTCGGTCGGGTCTGTCAGGAGTCAGCGGCACTTACCCGGCAGAAGAACTCCGGCGGTCACATCCCGGACTGCTTAATGGCCGCCATCCTCTTCTCCCCGGTGGTCACATTCAGTATCTCGCGATAACTGCAGTGACTGCTGGGTAATCGCGGCCATAAAGCAGTCCGATGACGTCACCGCCGGGGAAGCTGGTAAGCAGCTGTGCTGCGCCGGGATGTCAGGCTCTGCCTGTCATTCCGATGTAGCAGAGCTGGATCGTCGTGGGACAATCGTTACTATGGACTGCGTCGGACAGGTGGTATACTGTTGGTTTGTTTTTTTTATTTTTTTACAGGAGATCGATGGCGTCGCAGGAATGAGAGTACAATAAAATTAATGAAAACTGTGTTGTCTCTTTTATTTCATTAAAATACTTTTTTCTTGCTGTCTTTTTTTTAAACATTTAAAAACTTTGGGATTAATAATGGATCGGTGTCTTATTGACACCTCTCCATTATTAACCGGGCTTATTGTCACCGTGCAATCAACGGTGACATTAACCCCTTATTACCCCGCTTGCCACCGCTACAGGGCAAGTGGGAAGAGCCGGGTAAAGTGCCACAATTGGCACATCTTTTGATGCGCCAAATGTGGGGCTGCTGTAGCCTGGTATTATCAGGCTGTTGAGGGCCAAAATCCATGGGCCTTGACAGTCTTTTAATACCAGGCCGCAGCAGTCTGCATTTTACTTGGCTGGTTAACAAAAATAGGGGGGATCCCCACGCCGTTTTTTTTTCGAGGGGATCCCCTATTTTTGTTAACCAGCCAAGCTAAGCAGACTGCTGTGGCCTGGTATTATCAGGCTTGCAAGGTCCATGGATATTGGATCCTTACCAGCCTGAAAAACCAAGCCTCAGCGGTCTGCTTCATCTGGCTGGTTAACAAAAATAGGGGGGACCCCACGCTAATTTTTTTCGAGGGGATCCCCTATTTTTGTTAATCAGCCAAGATATGCAGACTGCTGTGGCCTGGTATTATCAGGCTGGCAAGGTCCATGGATCTTGGCTCCTTAACAGCCTGAAAATCCAGGCCTCAGCGGTCTGCTTCATCTGGCTGGTTAACAAAAATAGGGGGGACCCCACGCCATTTTTTTTTTTTCGAAGGGAACCCCTATTTTTGTTAATCAGTTCCCTCTGACGTCACTGATGGTGTCCCTGGCTGACCTGAAGTGAAAGTGGAAAGCAATCAATTAAGCTTTCCACTTCCTCTCCTGTCAGCCAGGAGAGGAACTCATTCATTTGGGGGTTTACTGTGAGGCTGCAGCATTAGCTGCGGTCCCTGCAGTAAACATTAACCCTTTCTGAAGGATTACACCGTGGGACCTGACTGTGCATCGGATTGGTAAGAATAATTTTGCTTTATTATTTTATTTTTATTACAGGAAATGGTTTTAGCAGGAAAATAAAATATGGTCAAAAAACTGTGTGATTATTTCATTAAACTTCTTTTTTATTAAAGTGTGTGTGTTTGATTTTTCTTTCATACAATAGGATTAATAATTGATAGTTGTCTAATTGACAGCTCTCAATTATTAACCTGGCTTAAAGTGACCTTTCAATTGCAAGGTCATTTTAACCCCTTATTAACCCATTCGCCTCCGCTACAGGGCAATGGGAATAGACGGGCAAAGTGCCAGAAAGGGCAAATCTAATTAGAGATGTGCCCTTTCTGGGGTGTCTGGGGGCAGATGTTAGTAGCCTGGGGGGGCCAAAAATAATGGTCCCTCTCTGGGCTATTATTATCTGCCCCCACTCACTGGCTTTGTCTGTCTGGTTGCGAAAAT
Organism: Oophaga sylvatica; assembly: GCA_033576555.1. Classification (NCBI taxonomy): domain Eukaryota; kingdom Metazoa; phylum Chordata; class Amphibia; order Anura; family Dendrobatidae; genus Oophaga; species Oophaga sylvatica. Next base: position 36,346 of record JARQOD010004653.1, read on the forward strand.
AGGGCGGGAGCCCACGCATTTTTTTTCAGCAATTTTACACCTCATATATATATATATAATACATGTCATTGAGTTTGTGACACATATATATATATATATATATATATATATATATATATAGTTCATACACTTCTACATAGTATAATAGCCGCTAATTCAATTGCTGGCTTTTGTGAAAATGCTGAACCCGACATGAAATGACACTTGGTTTACATAGAGTTAACCATGTCTTTTCATGTACTTTGATATCTGATTTGCACAAACAATTACATGAGTGTAAGGAGACTGCCACACTAAGCTATCCCGCTAGCGATCTCGTTAGCGTTGCATACTAATGAGATCGCTAGCGGGATTGTTTCTATATCGCTAAATGCGGCCACATTTAGCGATATAGTTAACGACGCTATCGCCGTTAGCGATCTTCTTAACGACTTTAGCGGTACAAAAGTACCGCTAAATCGCTAAGAAAAGGTGCCACACAGCGATTAGATACTTACCCAGCGGGAGCGCCAGCGATGAAATAGGGTCCGGAGCGATTCCAGCGACGAGCGAGATCACAGCAGGAAGCTCGTCGCTGGAAGCTGCCGCACTGAACAATATCGCTAACGGGATCGCTAAATAGTGACGTTTTTTAGCGATCCGTTAGCGATATTGTTTAGTGTGGCATACCCTTAAGTGTGCAAAATTTCACACCTGTAGGGGTTAATTAAAGGTGTAAATTCGTAGCAAAAAAGTCCTTTTTTTTTACAACGAATTTACACCTTTAATTAACCCCTACAGGTGTGAAATTTTGCACACATAGACTGATGTAATTGTTTGTGCAAATCAGATAGCAAACGACATGAAAAGACATGGTTAACCCTATGTACACCAAGTGTCATTTCATGTCGGGTGCTTCTGTCTTTTCACAGAAGCCGGCTTTACCCGGCAATTGAATCAGAGGATATTTTACTATGTAGAAGTGTATAAACTATACATATATGTATATATATGTCACAATGACATGTATATATATATATATATATATGTATTCTATGTGTGTATATTTAGTGTTTACAAGGAAAGAATGGGGTTTTTTTAGTTCCGATATTTTGTTCCCATAGACTTACATGGGACTATCGGTATCGGGTATCGCCAATATTTTAATGGTATCGGCGATACCATTCCGATTCCGATACTTTGGGATATCGGAAAGTATCGCTCAACTCTAGTCAGAAGCTCCCTTAGAGCAGCAGAGCCTGCAGGTCGAGCAGGAAACCCGCTCTAGGACGCAGCCAGTAAAGGTGAAAGGACATGGATCCGTCCGTAGAGGTTCCTCCAGGACAGTGGAGGCATCATCATCACCCGGTCCCCCCATGATCTGGTACCTATTACTGCTGGCGGGTAAGAGGATCTTCGTGAAAGTATACCCGATGATGCAGTTATTCCTCCCTTGTGTTTCCTTTATCAGGGAAAAAAGAGTGCAGGAAAAACGAAACATAGGGAATGTGCCCTCTGCGCTCAGCCCCTGCCTGACGCCTATCCCAAAAGGTTGTGTCAGCCTTGTGTTCAGCAGACGGTAGGGAAGATTAATATAGGGGTGGTCATTAGTCCTTATCAAAACAGGGCAATGCCTTACAAATCTTCCCCACACTCCCTGCAGGTAGCTGAAGAAACTCCGGACTTTACTTCAAACCTGAGGGATATGATTAGAACAGAGATGAAAGCCATTTCTAAAGGAGAATCATCTAAGTCAAAAAGGTTGAGGATCTCGGACTCAGATTCTCCAGTCAGGCCTAACAGAGGCGAAGATTCGCTGAGGTCCACTTCATCGTCTCCTTCGCACTCATCTTCCTCTTCGGAAGAAGAGTCCACCAGATTTTGTTTTCCCTAGATCAGATGGATAAACTGGTCAGAGCGATAAAATCCACCATGGGGATAGAAGACTCTAAACCTGAAAAGTCTGTACAGGACTTTATGTTCAGGGGATTAGACCCGAAAAAACGTAGGTCTTTCCCTTAAATAATTCTATCAAAAATTTGATCAATAAGGAATGGAAAAAGCCAGAAAAAAGGGGTTCAGTTGCCCCAACATTCAAGCGCAGATACCCCTTTGAAGATTCAGCGGTAGATAGGTGGGACAAAGCCCCAAAACTAGATGCCGCAGTAGCTAAGGCCTCTAAGAAATCCTCGATACCCTTTGAGGATATGGGAAGCCTGAAAGATCCGCTGGACAAAAAAGCTGACTCTTTCCTGAAAGGTACTTGGGAAATGTCAGCAGGAGCTCTGAGACCAGCAGTGGCTGCCACTTATACGGCTAGATTCGTGATGGTCTGGTTGGATCAGTTAAAATCTCAGATGGAAGAAGGGACCTCCCGAGATACGATGATAAAATCCCTTCCGATTATTCAGAATGCTGCAGCCTATTTAGCGGATTCTTCTGCCGACTCTGTAAGGATGGCGGCCAGGGCTGCGGGACTATCTAATGCAGCACGAAGGGCACTATGGCTCAAATGTTGGCCGGGTGACATCCAGGCCAGATCCCGTCTCTGTTCTATCCCTTGTGAGGGCGAATACTTGTTTGGCCCTGTCCTAGATGAACTCTTGGAGAAGGCAGGGGATGATAAGAAAAAATTCCCTAGTATTTCAAATCCCTCATATAGACGTCCCTTCGGCAGAAAAAGATTCAATCGCAGAAGGTCGTCCAGAGAGCGAGGTACATGGGAAGATAGAAAGAGAAAAACGGGATACATGTTCAGAGGCCCGTCTCGAGATGTCAAGAAGACTTCCAAATGACTAGCGGCTCCGGTGGGAGGTAGACTGTCGGCCTTCTACCCAGCCTGGTCCAGAATCTCCAATAGCAGTTGGATTTTGAACCTGGTGGCTTCAGGACTTGAGCTAGAATTTTCTGAGTTACCTCGAGATACCTTTAAGATCACCCCCATCAGGTCCTCTATAGCAGAACAGACCGTGCTGGAGGCAGAAATTCTAGATTTACGCCATAAAGAGGTTCTGGTACAAGTTCTTGCAATGGAAAGGGGCAGAGGCTTTTACTCCCCTCTATTTTTAGTCCAGAAGCCGGACGGCTCCTTCAGGACGATAATCAATTTAAAAGCCTTGAACAAATTCTTGATAATACGGCCATTTAAAATGGAAACAGTAAATTCCACAATAAAATTATTGTTTAAAAACTGTTTTATGGTGGTATTGGACTTAAAAGATGCCTATTACCATGTTCCCATCAGTGTAACCCATCAGCGTTTCCTTAGAGTGGCAGTATGGTTGGAAGGCTCGCTGCAACATTTTCAATATAAGGCCCTACCTTTCGGTCTTGCAGTTGCCCCTCGAGTGTTTACAAAAATCATAGCAGAAGTGATGGCCCACCTACGGGAATCTAACATCCTGATAGTTCCCTACCTCGATGATTTCCTGATTATAGGAAAAACAGCGTACCACTGTCAGGAACAATTAGATAGAGCAGTATCTGTTCTAGAACAGTTGGGGTGGCTACTAAATATTGCAAAATCTCGATTGCAGCTGATCCAAGTACAACAGTTTTTGGGCCTAACTTTGGATTCCCAGAAACAAGAGTGCCGACTTCCAACTGACAAACTAATACGCCTGCACTATCAGATCCTAAATGCCTCCAATAACCCCACCATGTCGCTCAGGAAAGCCATGTCCTTGTTGGGCTCTCTTTCCGCCTGCATCCCTGCAGTACAATGGGCACGGTTTCATACTAGGGCTTTACAAGCTGAGGTCTTGCATTACGATAAAAGCCTAGGAAACCGCCTAGAGAGCCGACTAACTTTATCCTGGGCCACAATTAAGTCCTTAGAATGGTGGCTGGATAATCGTAACCTATCCAAAGGAATGCCATGGGAGTATGATATAACCAGAGTAGTCACCACGGATGCTAGTCCCACTGGTTGGGGGGCACATATGTCTGATTCTGTAGTGCAGGGTTTATGGCAGCATCATCAGATAGACATGTCCTCTAACATGAAAGAGCTTACGGCAGTAGAATTGGCGGTTTAAAAGACTCCTCGTTTATTTACAGGGTCATCACGTACGGATCTTGTCCAACAATCAGGTTGCGGTAGCCTATATCAACCACCAGGGAGGCACTCGATCTGGTCCTCTCATGCAAGTGTCAGAACGCCTGTTCCATCTGGCAGAAAGACATTTTCTATCCTTAACAGCATTGCATATAAGAGGAGAGGAAAACACCACCGCAGACTTTTTAAGCCGCCACCTTCTAAGACAAGGGGAATGGTCGCTAAACAGCGTCATCTTCAACAGGATTATCCGCAGATGGGGGCAACCAGACATAGACCTTTTTGCCACCAGAAGGAATCGGAAAGTAGAACAGTTCTGCTCCCTAAACCCCAGAGAAAACCCGCTGGCAGTGGATGCCTTTTTAATACAATGGGATTTTTCTCTGGCTTATGCCTTTCTCCCCTTGTCTCTGATTCCTCTGGTAGTCAGAAAGATTAGGAAGGACAAAGCGAATGTGATCTTGGTAGCGCCCTTTTGGCCCAAGAGAACGTGGTTCTCGAGCCTCAGGACCATGTCAGTAACCGACCCATGGATTCTACCGGACATTCCAGATCTCCTGTCCCAGGGTCCAGTGTACCATCCTCAGGTGGCTGGCCTGCATCTGACGGCGTGGAATTTGAGCGGTCGTTGTTGCTAGATAGGGGTTTTTCTCAGGAGTTGATTAATACCCTTCTTAAAAGTAGGAAAGAAGTAACAACAAAAATCTATGCCAGGACCTGGAAGAAATTTTTACAGGTCTCAGGAGTTACGGCTAGAGAATCAGCTCCGATATCTCAGATCCTGGAGTTTCTACAAAAAGGGTTAGATATGGATCTTTCCACCAGTACCCTCAAAGTACAGGTTTCTGCCCTAGGAGCCCTTTTTCACTGTAACATAGCTAGAAACTATTGTGTCAGTAGATTTATCAAGGCAGCAGCAAGATCAAGACCTGTATTCAGGAATATGTTTATGCCTTGGGATTTAAACTTAGTACTCACGGCTATGACAGAGTCTCCATTTGAACCCATCTCGGACGCCTCAATCAAAACCCTTTCTATCAAGGTAGCTTTTTTGGTGGCTTTAACATCAGCCCGAAGGGTGAGTGACATCCAGGCACTCTCTAGACTTCCTCCATATACACAAATTCAGGACGATAGGGTGATACTTAGGGCTGATCCAGCATACCTGCCTAAAGTGGCATCTACCTTTCATAGATCCCAGGAGATAATTCTACCATCATTTTTACCTAATCCTAGTAACCAAAAAGAAGAGAAACTCCATACCTTAGACGTGAGGAGATGTCTGTTAGAGTATCTAGCTATTACTGATCCCTGGAAAAAAGATAATGCCTTATTCATTTCTTTCCAAGGTCCCAGAAAGGGCCTTAGAGTATCAAAGGCCACACTAGCTAGATGGATCAGGGAAGCTATTGCATTAGCATACACCTCAAAGGCAGGCCGGCTCCAGAAAAACTGAGGGCACATTCCACTCGAGCCATGGCAACCTCGGGGCGGAAAGGTCGGAAGCCTCCATCGACCAGATATGTAAGGCCGCCACTTGGTCCTCTCCAAGCACTTTCTACAATCATTATAGATTAGACTTGGGTGCTTCCTCTGATCTCTCCTTTGGAATAAGGGTGCTGCAGGCTGTAGTCCCTCCCTGAGTAGTTATTACTCTCTGTAATTCTCTCGTTGGGTGCTGTCATGGCTTCGAATAAAGTCTAAGTTACTTACCGTTAACGGTATTTTTCGAGGACCATGACAGCACCCCTTATATTCCCTCCCTTTATCTTATCGATGCGCACTTCTTCCTCTTATAAGTTTCACATAAAATGAAATACTGATACGCAATAATGTTGTATAGAGCTTGTGATTGTCATTAACCTGGCTAGTCCTCTTGTGCTCTGTAAACCAACTGATGCATGGGAGAGGTGCCGCCCTTTTGTATCTGTAGGTTTCCTGTTCCTGGAGGGCGGATCCCCTCTCTCGTTGGGTGCTGTCATGGTCTTCGAAAAATACCGTTAACGGTAAGTAACTTAGACTTTCCCACATGTCTACTTTACATCAGCACAGTTTTATATATATATATTTTTGTTAGGAAGTTAAGGGTTTAAAAGTTGACCAGCGATTACTCATTTTCCAACAACATTTTTTTAGGAACCACATCACATTTGAAGTGACTTTGAGGGGCCTATTTGACAGAAAATACCCAAAAGTGACACCATTCTAATAACTAATTACTAGAATGTGCAAGGAAAAAATGAAAATTTTATACCCACAAAAATGTTGCTTTAGTGCCAAATTTTGCATTTTCACAACTGTAACAGGAGAAATGGACCAGACAATTTGTTGTGCAATTTGTCCTGAGTACACCGTATCCTATATTGGGGGGAAAACTACTGTTTGGGCGCATGGCAGGGAAGGAGCGCCAGTTGACTTTTTGAGCACAAAATTTGCTGGAATAGATAGCTGATACCATGCTGCATTTGGAGAGCCCCTGATGTGTCTAAACAATAGAAACTCCCCACAAGTGACCCAATTTTGGAAACTAGACCTATCAAGAAACTTTTCTAGATGTGTGGTGAGCACCTTAAACCCCCAGATGCTTCATAGAATTTGATAATGTTGTGCAGTGAAAATTTAAAAAAAAATAATAATTTTCTGCAAAAAAAAGTTGGTTTTGCCAAATTTTTCATTTTCAAAGGTAGCAGGAGACAATACACTGTACAATTTGTTGTGCATTTTATCTTGTGTACACCAATACCCCATATGTGGGCGAAAACTACTGTTTTGGGCGCACGGCAGGGAAGGAGCGCCATTTGACTTATCGAGCATAAAGTATATCTTTTTTATCTTTCCACTGATGGAGCTATATGGCAGTTTTTTTGTGGGACAAGATGGCGCTTTCAGCGATTATAATTTTTCATTTACACTTGTCTTTTTGATTCCTGTTTAATCCTCTTTTTGTTTGGCAGTATGATGAGAAAGCATAGTTTTTTGTTTTTTTTTCCTCAATTTTTTTTTTTTTACAGTGTTCACTAAAGGGGTTAAACTAGTGGGACAGTTTTATGGGTCGGCTCGTTCCAGACGTGACGATACCAAATTTGTGTACTTTTTTCATTTTTTACATACAAATACATATTTTTTATTTTGTGATTTATAAAAAAAATACATTTTTTTTTTTTTTTTTTTGCTTTTAGTTTTTTATTTTTTGTTTTAACTTTTTCTTACTCTAATCGCTGTTATAAAGCATTGTGATAAATTGTACCTGTCAGTGCTGCCTCTTCGACCATGCTCTGAGCTCCTGTGTCCGCAAAACTGCCATGACGTACCCATACTTCAAAGGTCTTCAATGGCTTGTGGGTACGTCAAAAGTCGTGAGGGGGTTAATCAATATTAATACTAAATTGATCTTTGACAAATGGAGGAAAACCTTTGAACAACACACAGAAAAGTGCAAATGTCGACGCGTCTTCTCTTCAATGAATTTCTGAAAGTTTCCCGCAAAGCCGAGGAAAGCTGAAGATGTCAATGTAGAGGAGAAACTATTTATTTTACTTATATAGCGCCATTGATTTCACAGCGCATTTTTTTCACTATACATTTTAGTACTTTTTTTGGTTTTTATCACTTTTTTGATGCTGCAGGTTTTGTTTCTTTTTGGTGTCATTATTTTTTAAATAAAGCTGCTTTGTTTTGAATACCTCCGATTGCAGATTATTTTTCATCAAATGTAAAACTATGTGAAAAATCCGCACATAAAACTCTGCATACCTGCAGGAGAAAATGACATGATGCAGATTTTTTTTTTTTTTTTAGAATGCCCCACAGGTCAGTTTATCGCAATTAAAAAAAAAAAAAAATACAGTGGGCATTAACCCCTTCACCCCGGGGCGATTTTCCGAGATCCACTTGTTTCTGTTAGCCTGTTTTATCCTGTTGTCAATCACTGACAACCGCATTTAACAGGCCAGGAGCGCATCCACAGGTCGCGCCCATCGGCGCCTGTCACGTGATCGCGGGGCACCAATGGGTTGTCATTATAGCTGGGAGTCTGCAGAAGACCCGTGAATGCTGGCTCATGCCGACGTTCATAGGAGATTGTGATTTCTGCTATACATAGTATTGAAGTCCTGCTATCTACAGCACAGGGATCTGATCGCCACTTCAAGTCAGTAACAAGTGAAAAAAAAAAGTTTTTAAAAATATGAAAAAAAAGAAACGCAAAAGTTCAAATCTCCCCACTTTTGCCCCTTTGAAAATAAAACGAGACAAAATAACATACCGTATATACTCGAATATAAGCCGAGATTTTCAGTCCATTTTTTAGGGCTGAAAGTCCCCCTCTCGGCTTATATTCGAGTCATATACCAGGGGGTCGGCGGGGGAAGGGGAGCGCAGCTGTCCTATATACTTACCCCTCCGCCGGTGTCACGCTGTCTCTGCGTACCGGAGGTTAGGGGTCTATGCTGACCTAAGCTGGGGCCCTGACTAATCCCCTCTACCTGGAGGTACTGTTAAAGGTACAGAGGTCCAGGCCGCCAGCGTAATCCCTACCTCCTGAGGATCCCTGAACCTCAGTGATCTAGTCCTGAGAAGGACCCTGATCACAACAACAGGGAACGGGATAATATAAGCCCACACACAGTACTAGACGAACGAGACAGTACAAGGGGAAAATAAAACAACCACCTTGCATACAAAAACTACACCATAACAACAGAGGGATCACCAACGGGTAAGGAGATAAATGATAAAGCGAGGAAGGGAAAAAACTACACACAAAGTACACTTTCACTCCAAACTCCAAAATACCACAAGCGCTTTGTTTGTCTGCCAGGAATGCTTTCACCGACAACTTCCCTAGCAGATGGCAGGTATTTGAAGGAATCCCATTACTGAAGCATTAATTGCAGCTGGTTGTGGCTGGCCTCGTCTAGCACAGAGAGAGGGAGAATTAACTCCCTCACTGCTGAAAAACACCCAGCACCAGAAACTCAGCTGTGAGAAGTCAGGGTGTGCAATCGCGACGATCTTCGTAGCGACACCCCGTGACAGAAACCCCCCTTCTACGGGGGGCTTCCGGACCCTCAGGGCCAGGTTTATCCGGGTGAGTAGTGTGGAAGGCCCGAATTAATCGGTCTGCGTTAATATCCGACGCAGGAACCCCGTCCTCTCCTCAGGACCATACCCCCTCCAATGAACCAGGTACTGAAGGGCCGGCGATTCAGACGTGAATCGATGTTTTTTCGACACCTGAAACTCCAAGTTACCATTGACCCACCACCGGAGGAGGAGGTAAAGGTGACGGTATCACCGGCGCCACATTACCTCTTAAGCAACGATCTGTGGAACACATGTGAATTTTAAATGTAGGAGGGAGGTCAAGACAGAATGCCACCGGATTAATTATAGAACTGATTTTTGTATGGCCCGATGAACCTGGGACCCAGTTTCCAGGAGGGAACCTTAAGTTTTATATTCTTGGTAGACAACCATACCCAATCGTTCACACTTAGGTCCGGACCAGACACTCTCCTCCTATCAGCCATACGTTTGTATCGGTTCCCCATAGTACTCAGATTATTCAACACTCCCTCCACACTGAAGCAAGTGACGACGAAAATCGTTCCTCCTCAGGAACCCAGAAGACCCCCCCCCTATTGAAAGTACAAAACTGGGGGTGAAAACCATATGCCCCAAAAAATGGGGACTTACCAGTGGATCGCTCCGCCTATTATTAAGGGCAAACTCCGCCAGAGGCAAGAAGAAAGCCCAGTCCTCCTGGTTCTCTGACACAAAAACCGGAATATGTCTCCAAACTCTGGTTCAGACGCTCTGTCTGACCATTGGTCTGCGGATGAAAAGCAGATGAAAATGACACTGCATCCCCCGCGTGTACAAAATGCCTTCCAGAATTTGGACACAAACTGAGACCCCGATCCGACACCACACGGAGGGTACCCCGTGAAGTCTCACAATTCCCCAATGAACCCATAGGAAGATGAGTCCACAGACGCTCGGGATCTTTTTAAAGGTAAGGGGCCCCAGACGGAGGGTATTGGGGTTTAGAGCGCGCACAAACTTGCAGGAGCGACAAAAATTCCCCCTCCCTATGTAAGTTAGGCCACCAAAACCGCGTGAGAGGAGATCCTCAGTTGCTTTACTCCCCGGGGGTTGCCAAAGCTGAATTATTGGGGTGCCTCGATCACCTTTTGTCGAACTGATTTGGAACAAACAGTCTCCCTGGAGGTCCACGGGGCGTCCCCTGAGCTCCAATACCCCTCAAGTCAGAGATACTGCCGACACCACCACCCCTCCTGAAGGTAGGAACGGGTCCTCCGTATTCCCGGCCCCCGGGGGAAAATACGAGATAAGGCATCCGCCTTTCATTCTTGACCCAGGACGATATGTGACCACAAAATTAAACCTGGTAAAAATAATGACCACTAGCTTGTCTGGGATTCAGACATTTTGCAGACTCCAAAATATAGCAGGTTTTTTGTGATCGGTGATGACAGTGACGGATGGACTGCCCCCTCCAAAAAATGGTGCCACTCCTCAAAAGCCAACTTAATGGCAAGAGTTCCCTATTGCCAACATCGTAATTCTCTCAGGGACGCAGTTTTTTAGAGAAAAATGCGCACGGATGCACTTACAGGGGGCGAACCTTGTTTACAAACTGCTCCCACCCCTACCTCGGGAAAGGTCCACCTCTACAATGAACGCCTGTGGAATCAGGTTGAATAAGTATGGGTTGCGGGCAAAGCTTTTTTCAAGGGGGAAAAGCTTGACAAGCCTTGTCAGACCCCCTAGAAAAATCCGTCCCTTTTTTTTTGTCTGTCTGTGAGAGGTTTAAAAATGGACGAGAAATTACGAATACATTTCCGGAATAATTAGCAAAACCCCAGAAAGTTTAGAGCCTTAAGTTTCTCTGGAGATCCCACTCAAGAACTGCCTGTACTTTTCCAGGGTCCATACGAAAACGAACCTAAACCAGAAAGCCTAAAAACTGGAGTTCCGTCGGCGAACACACACTTTTCCCTTTTGGCGTACGTTTATTATCCCCAAGATCTGAACACCTGTAACATGCCCTGATGAGACAAAGATCCGGCGAGTAAATTTTAAAAATTATCAGATATATGACCACAAACTGTCCCCCAAAGGTGGCGAAAAAATGTCTTTCAAGTGTTGGACACCGCCGGGGATTAGTCAGACCGAATGGCAGACAAGGTTTCATAATGCCCCTCGGAGTGTTAAAACGCCGTTTCCTCATCCCTCCTTCATCCTAATCAGATTGTACGCCCCCCTGGATCCAACTTAGAGAACCATTTGGCGTCCACTATTGTTTGAAGAGATGGGAATAAGTGGGAGCGGATAGGATCTCGGACCGAAATTTCGATTAAGTTCACGGAAATCCAGGCAAGGGCGTGGCCTCATTTTCCCACAAAGAAAACCCGCGGCCAGGGGAAGTTGAAGGTCTAATAGCCCCTTAGCCAGACTTTCAGCAATATAAGCCATCATGGCCTGCCTCCAGGACCAGATAGGTTATACAACTAGATTTAGGTAACTTGGCCTCAGGAGCAGTTTTAAGAAACAGTCATACACGCGATGAGGGGTAGTTCCGACACCCTTTCTCGAGAATACTCCTCAAAACGCCGGAAATGGAGGTAAGGCCCTGGAGTGACCGCCCGTGACCGTATTCTGCAGTTTTTATTACAGAATTCACTCCATTGGGCTTATCTTCTGGATTGCCAATTAATAACTGGGTTATGTTAGTTACCAAGGAAGGCCCCCAACCTAAGGGTGGAAGACCCTCCAAACGTAACAAGAAACGTTCTTTATGTTGCCCCCACTTGAAGTTCTAGTTATGCACAGTTTGCAAAAAAACTTCCCTGACCGAGAGGTCTGGTGTCGATCGAGAATAGGGGGATGGGTTTAGCAACAAACTCAATTGCTCCCTTGAACCCGGGCAAAACCGGCGTCCACCAGATGCCCCGGCCCCCTTCCAAGAAGAAAGATTCCTCTCATTTTCCGTACCACCACCACCTCCCCCGGTACGAGAAACTGTGACGAATTTTGGGACGAAATTTTCCCGTTGGCCCCCAACCTGGGATCTTGGCGGACCCTTTCTCTGCAAAGGGGGGGATAACACCCCCCAATAAAGGGCCTTTTCCCCGAAGAAAAACTCGTTTTGTGGCGCCCCGCCGGCCCCTCCCGAAATGAGCCCCCAAATTGATAGGCTCCTCGGGACTGACCGGGGGGAACCTCCATATAAGGGCCCCTTTGGGAGGAAGGTGGGGGTCTCACAGGGGGGGGTTCCCCCCGCACCTCTCCCGAAGCCGTTCTGTCAATAGAAAATAGCAAGGGCCATAGCGGCTTCCAGTGACGAGGGAGGGTCATCTGTGCCAACACATCCTTTAATTTGTCAGTTAAACCTTTGGGACAAAACTGGCTCCTAAGAGGGGTCATTCCACTGGTGTGTGGGCCCAACCTACGGAAATCCGAAGAATTCCTCCCCCCGGACGATCTCCTGCTGGATCCTACGAAAACTTAGATTCGCAAGGGAGTTCGATCGGGTAATATACAAGACCCAGAGCTGCAAAAAAAACCATCCATGAAGGAGAGCCAGGGAGCCCGGGGGAAGAGAGAACGCCATGATTGTGGGTCCCCTTGTAGGAGCGAGATGACAAATTCCCCCCTTTGTAATCACTCCGAAAGATGTGCCGCAGCGAAAGTACAGTCTACTGCCTCCCGGGGGAAAAAAAAAAACTTGTCCCGCCCCCCAGTGAACTGTCAGGGGGAGTACTTTAGGTTCTGGTCTGGCTTGCTCGGGGGGGTACAAAACCTTGGACTTAACGTCCGCAGCTCCATGGATAAATCTGCAACTGCGAGCAAGAAAAATGGTACTGGGATCCATGGTGCTGGGAGAATCTTTTGTGGTCGGTTTGAAAATGTAAAGTGTCTCTGCGTACCGGGGGTTAGGGGTCTTGCTGGGCCCTAGTGGGGGCCTGACTAAACCTCTACCTGGAGGTACTGTTAAAAGGGCAGAGGTCCAGGCCCCCAGCGTAATCCCTACCTCCTGGGGATCCCTGAATCAGTGATCTGTCCTGAGAAGGACCCTGATCACAACAAACAGGGAATGGGATAATTAAGCCCCACCAGTACTAGACGAACGAGACAGCAAAGGGGGAAAAACAAAACCACCTTGCATACAAAAAATACACCATAAAACAGGGGAACACCAACGGGTAAGGAGATAAAAGATTTAAACGAGGAAGGGAAAAAACCAACACAAAGTACACTTCATCCAAACTCCAAAATACCACAAGTCGCTCTGTTTGTCTGCCAGGAATTTCTTTCACCCACAACTTCCCTGCAGGATGGCAGGTTTTGAAGGAATCCATTACTGAAGCATTAATTGCGTGGTTGTGACCGCTGAAACATGGCGGGGACCGTGGGAGAAGAAAAGGGGGGCTGCAGAGTTGGGCCCGGGGGAAGGGTAAGGATAAGCTATTTACCGTCCTGTTCCGCTGTGTCTGCATCCCCTCTAGCTGGAATGTTCGGCAGAGGGCGGATGACGTGGTTCTGCGCACCGCGCCCTCTGCCTGAGCAGTCACTGCGGAGGGCCCCGAAGAACGGCGCTCGCGGTGGCCCGGTGATAGGTAAAAATCGCAGGTGCCGGGGCCCTGAGCGAGCGGTGACACCGGGCACCTGTCCCCCTAGCGCGGGCCCGTGTCCCGCCTGCTCAGGACACCGGCACCTGGCCCCAACGAGAGGTGAGTATGTCTTTTTCTTTTTTTTCGGGGTTTCGCGGCAGCAATTGAAGCCATACTATGGGGGCATTTATGGGGGCACAATCTATGGATCATTATGGGGGGGATAATCTTTGGGGGGCCAATTTGGGCATCTATGGGGGGCACAATCTATGGTCATCTAGGGGGCTAATTATGGAGCATCAATGGGGGCCAATTATGGAGCAAACTATGGGGCACAATTTTGGATCATCTATGGGGGCACAATCTGTGGAGCATCTATGGGGGCAAAATCTATGGAGCATTTGGGGGACAATCTGTGGATATTATGGGGGCAAATCTATGGAGCATCTATGGGGGACAATCTATGGGCATCTATGGGGGCTAATCTTGGAGATCTATGGGGGCATAATCTATGGGCATCTATGGGGGTAATACATGGGGCAGCTTGGGCATAATCTCATTTTTCCACCCTAGGCTTATATGAGTCAGTAAGTTTTTCCCGGGTTTATTGTGGCAAAGTTGGGGGGTGGTTTACTCAGGTGGCTTTTATCGGTATTACGGTCTTATGTTTGGTATGCTGTGTTCAGAAAAGTTGATCTACAAAATAAAAAAATAAAATGAATCCAATCGGAAATTTACATTACGAGAAAAAAAATCAAAAACTCCAGAATAACGTTTTTTGGCCGCCATAAAATTGCAATATAGGGATCAAAACTCTTTATCCCCCCTAAAATGGGTCATTAAAAATGTCAGCTCAGGCCAAAAAAATAAGCCGTCACCCAGTCCTAGATCCCCAAAAAATGAAACTTACGTAGGGGATTCGGGAAAATGGCATCAAGTAAAAATTTTTCATAAACCTTTTTGAATTTTTTTTAATAATTTAACTAAAAACCTAGAAATGTTTGGTATCTGGTATAGTATGACCTGGAGATCTTAATAGCAGGTCAGTTTTAAAATTTTAGTGAAATAGCGAATAAAAACCATAAAATTGGGGAGTTGCACATTTTTTTGCAATTTACCACACAATTTTTTTTTCCGTTTTCAAGTACAGATATGGTAAAATCAATGGTTTATTAAAAAGTACAATGGCCCTAAAAAAAACAAGCGTGTAAGCTATATTCAGCGAAAAAATAAAAAAGTTATGGTTTGAAAGAAGGGAGGAAAAAAACGAAATGGCCAGAGGTGAAGTTGTTAAATAGAGCCAAAATTGGAATGAAATTACTTTGAGATACACAAACGAGTAATTGTCTCCAAATTTTGAAAATAATTTTGATCTGTTACCGATCTAAAACTGACATTACAGGCAGCCCGTCTCTACCACAGTTCTTCATTAGGAGTTATTACCCTGGACTCATTTTAAAAAGCATATGATGACACAGGTCGAGCCCCTGAATCATTTAAAGGGGTGTACGGTGAGGAAGCGCTGAGCCCCCCTGAACTTAAAGGAGTGTACCGGTGAGGAAGCGTTGAGCCCCTGAATCATTAAGGAGTTTTACCGGTGAGGGAAGGTTAGCCACCTGAATCATTAAGGAGTATACCATGAGGAAGGGTCTGTTACCCTGAATCATTAAGGAGTATCGGTGAGGAAGGTCTGAGCACCCCGAACAATAAGGGTTTAACCGGTGACAAGCGTCTGAGCCCCCTGAATCATTTAAAGGGGTTGACGGTGAGGAAGCGTTTGAGCCACCCTGAATCTTATGGAGTTTTACCGGGAGGAAGCGCTGAGCCCCTGAACATTAGGAGTATACAGTGAGGCAGGTCTGAGCTACCCGAATCCTTAAGGAGTATTCCCGGGGGGAAGCGTTGAGAAACCCCGAATCATTAGGAGTTACGGTGAGGCGGGTCTGAGCCACCCTGAATCAAAGGAGTTACCGGTGAGGCGGTTTGAGCCACCCTGAACAAAAGAAGGAGATACCGGCAGGCAGTGTCTGAGACACCTTGAATCATTAAGAGTATACCGCCGAGGCAGGGTCTGAACTACGTGAATATTAAGGAGTTTTATCGTGAGGAGCGTCTGAGCTACCCTGAATCATTAAGGAGTATACCGGAGAGGAAGCGTCTGAGCCACCCTGAATCTTAAGGGTATACGGTGGGAAGCGTCTGAGCTACCCTGACCTTAAGGAGTATACGGGAGGGAAGCGTTTTTGAGCCACCCTGAATCATTGGAGTATACGGTAAGGAAGCATCTGAGCCACCCTGAATCATTAAGGAGTATACCGTAAGGAAGCGTCGAGCCCCTGAATCATTAGGGAGTTTTTACGGTGAGGAAGCGTCTGAGCCACCCTGTATCATTAAGGAGGGTTTCCGGAGAGGAAACGTCTGGCCGCCTGAATCTTAAGGAGTATACCGGTGAGGCAGCGTTGAACCACCCTGTATATTAAGGAGTATACTGGAGAGAAAAGGTTGAGCCACCCTGAATCATTAAGAAGATACCGTGAGGAAGGTTTTGAGCCATCCTGAATCATTGGAGTTAAGGTGAGGAAGCGCTTGAGCCACCCTGAATCATTAAGGAGTTACCGGGAGGCAGGGTTGAGCCACCCTGAAACACTAAGGGAGTTACCGGTTGGAAGGTTGAGCCACCTGAATCATTTAGGAGTATGCCCGTGAGGGGTCTGAGCCCCTGAATCATTAAGGAGTATACAGTGAGGAGCGTTTTGAGCCACCCTGTTTCTTAAGGAGTTTTAACCGGAGAGAAAGCGTCTGAGCCACCCCGAATCTTAAGGAGTATACCGGGGAGAAAGCGTTGGACCTGAATCATTAAGGGTATACCCCGGGGAGGAAGCTCGGCCACCCGAATATTAAGGGTATCCGGTGAGGAGTGTTGAGCCACCCTGTTCATTAAGGATCGGGTTACGGTGAGGAAGCATCTGAGCCACCCTGTATCATTTAAAGGGTATCGGTGAGGCAGCGTCTAGCCACCTGTATCATTAAGGAGTTTACGGAGAGGGAAAAGGGTTGAGCCACCCTGAATCATTAAGAAGTTTACCGGGAGGAAGGTCTGAGCCCCTGAATCATTAAGGAGTAACAGGTGGGAAGCGTCTGGCCACCCTGAATCATTAAGGAGTATACCGGTGAGGCAGAGTTGAGCTACGCTGAATCCTTAAGTAGGAGTTTACGCGAGGAGTGTCTGAGCCCTGAATTTTTAAGGAGTATACGGAGGGGATTGAGCCACCTAAATCACTAGGTAGGAATTACCAA